>WBOK01000269.1:0-97988 GCA_009289805.1 Alternaria gansuensis | reverse complement strand
GGGGGGACGAAGCGGCGCTTTGAAAGGGTGCTGTGACTGTTAGGCGCCGAACTACCCGGGGTTGTACGGAGCGTGGTGCCGCGCGTTATTGTAGACGTCACGGTAATTTGTTCCGTGAAGCACGGTTTGCGCGTTGGGGGGCATTTGGAAAGGCTTATTTTAAAGCTAATGAAAAAGAGAGGTAATAAGTAGTCTTAGTATAAGAAGGAAGCTAAAAATAATTACGAGTGCTCATTTTGCAAAGAAAGACGTAGGCTTTGAGAAATAAAACAATAGAGTAGTTTAGGCTTTAGCGTTAGTAAGCAAGTACAGGTAGTTAGGGTTAAGGTAATCTACAGGAACGTCTATTTAGTTAAGAAGCAATCTTGGATAGCTCGAAGGCTGTTGTTACGTTGGGAGGACATGCTCGCTGCTGACGATGGGTTGTGGTATGCAATACTATTTTACCTGAACTACTCGTTGGGAAATCATGTATAGGAGACGTTGTATGGAAGCTGTGGTAAAATACCGAAGCGTTGTACTCCAAGCGACACTGTGGGCAAGGGTTCGATTCTTCACTGGAAATGCATACATAGTGCATTTGCAAAAACCGTGTTCGACGACTATGAAGTCAAGTCTCGTCTTCACGGGGGAAAAAAAACCAAAGAATTCGTATCAAGCTGTCATGTATTGCAGTCGTCGTCTCGCTATGCGGAGTGTAAAAAAAAAAGTTTCAAAGTGCAAGCGCGAAAAAGAATCATCATGATTGTAACAATCGAGGTATCTAAGTTCATCCGTACGCACATCGCATCAAAGGACCAGCCTCTCTTTCGCTTCGAAAAAAAAAGGTCAAGTCAAGGCGCGTCCATGCGCATGGCCACGTACACACACGCACACACATACCAACCGCTCCCAAAAACATATATAAAAAAGCTGCATGCTAAGAAACGCCGTCAATGCAATCCAAGCCTGCAATTACCTCCTCCGATCCCAGAGTCGAGATTTCCCCAAAAAGCGAGGAAAGAAGTAGTTCACGTCGGCCTGCTATATCCGTCCGCCTTCCACAATCTCCCTGCCAACTAATTCCAACTCGCCACTTTCAGCCGTGCGTCGCCTCTCTAGCACCCACCTTCCCTCTCCAGCTTCGTCGTGTTCACGCACGTAGGTCACACTATCTGCCGCACTGCCCTTTCTGCTATGGCCACGGTTCCATCCTCCACCACTACCACCAGTCGGTGTGATGGGAGATGAGTTGGAGATGGGACTAAGACCCATGCTCTGTCTCTGTGGCGCACCAGATGTGGAAACAGTCGGCGCGGTGGGCGAGGAAAGCGAGGTGTCAATAGACGGCGGATTGGGCGGCCGATTTTGATGCTGTGGCAAGTATGGCGAAGAGAGTGGCATCGGGAACGGCGATACTGGAAGGGAATTGTTGGACGGCGAATTGGCGGATATGCCACCTGATGACATGGCTAGACTCATGTTGTGCTGAGCGTATAGTTCTGAGATTGGAGGGAGAAGTGGTGTTTCGTTTCCCACGCCGTACCCGGTCGGACTAGTGAGACCGTTAATATCGCTAGCTGTGAGAGTAGGGCTTTCGGGCCGTTCGTCGCCGTCGTGGTCGTCTTGGCTGGATCGGCCAGACTCGTACGCGCCGTTAACAGCGTCCATAAGTCCGCCTTCAACTTCATCGTCGCCTTCGTTGTCATTTCGATAGTCGGAAGAAAAGTTGTTGGAAGAGTACGAGCTGTCGAGTGAGCTAGAAGGTTGCTCTTTCATGCGATTACCGACAGAGCTTGATGCTCGGGGTACAAACTGCATACCCACGGGAGAAGAGTTGCGCGGACTGTTAGCCGCGCTGGCTGGTAGGCTAGCTACACTTCCACCAAAGGCACCCTTTCGCAACTTGAGTAATGTGTCTAGACTCATGTCTTCCTCCTCAGATCCGGGGAAGCCATACGGGCTCATACGAGCAAGCTGTGCCAGGGCGGGGCTCGACATGGGTTGTTGTCCATCGCGGAAGTGATTGAGACTGATGAACGAATTGCGTGTGCTGTATTCGCTGCGCTCTGTGATGGGTGTCAAGTTTGGCTCTCGCATAGCGTTGCGGCCGCTGACTGTGCGACCAAGGCCGGATGGTCCAAAGAAGCCACCCCAAGCGCTCGGTGACTCGCCAATTGCAGATGCATAGAAACCAAACTCTTGGCCGTAGAATCCCTCGTCGTCATAAGCCAATGCTTCAGCATTTGCCTCGGCAATGATTGGGTCGTCTTCCATAGCCGAATCAAAGTCACTGTAGTCGTAATCGTCTACAAAGCCAGAGCTCATGCCGTATATCTCATCATCCTGCGGGAAGCTGATGGTGTCTACACTGAAGCGACCATCGTCTGGGACCAGACTAGGCCGGGAATTGCTGAGCGAGGACTGGTCGTCAACATCAAAGCTAGATTGACCGGTATCCACACTGCCTTTCCTGGCGAACCGGCCAGCAGCCTCAGCACGAGTAGCGGCATCAGCAAGAGCACTATGGTATGCGCTGAGGTTATCGAAACTGGGAACAGGCCGCTGTTGTACGATGGATGTTTTGTGTGCCAAGGAAGGCTCTGACTTCTCTAGATGCTTCGATACAGTGTCGTCATCCGCCTCATAACCCGTTTCTGAGTTCAAGACATTATACGCACGGGGCTGGTGAGCAGTAGGCGATTGTTCATCCTCAGCAAACTTGACCTTTCTCTCGTACAGTGGACCATTGGGGTCATCGAAGACATTTTCATCGAATTCCGTAGGGTCGATGGCGTCTTGGACGCCGATTAGTCCGTCGTCAAAGTACATATCGTCATCGAGATCGAATTTTCCGAAGCTTTGTTTGCTGGCCTCTGAAGAGACTGCATTCTCTGGTGTACCAGATGGATGGACTGGTGTGGACTCATCAGGCTCGTTCTGAAGTCTCGTCAAACCTAGTCCATGTGCCTGGGGATTCGCAACATCCGGCCCGTTCGATTGACCGCCCATCGTTGACGTCTGATATTGATGGAGCATCTCCTGCGACATGGCAAAACCAATGGGGTTTCCGTTCATGTCGACAGGCGTCTGTATCATGGGACTGGCGGCGTTACTCATGTTCGGCTGCTGTATTGACAAAGAAGAGAAGTTGAAGGTGTCTATACCAGAATCCAGAGTTTGGTCTCCTAGTCCACTCCCTAACTCATCCTCTTCACCCAGCATCGGTATTTCTTCGTCAAAACCGTCGTCCATGTCGTCGTAACCGTCCATGCCAAACTCGTCGTACTCGTCTTCGACCGAGTTCGTAGAGTTCCGCGCTTGCTTCTTCTCTGCTTCCTTCGCTTTATGTCGCTCCTCAAGCAGTTTCTCTTGGGCAGAATCCGTCCCACCAGATATCTGGAAGCTGAACCTGGATGACCGACTACTGAAGTGTGCCGGTAGCCCCGCTGGCTGGAAGGACGGGTCTGTAACAGAGGTTGCTCTTGATCGTGCCGGCGGCGGTGGTGACTTGGTCGACTTCCCCTTCCGTGGAGTGACATCTGTAGATACGTCCAGGGGGCTGTCCGGCTCGTGTACGGGCGATAAGACTGAGGATCCGCTTTCGAACGCTTGGAACAAGGGCCGAGTTGGTGGGAAGGATTGTGGTGTAGGAGGCGGTGGGAGTGGCGTCAGGGGCGGCGGGAGTGGCGGCGGGAGCGGCGGCGAGTTCATCGGTTGTGGTGGTGGAGGGGGAGCTGAGCGAGTAGGTGGTGGATGTTGGACGGAATTTCTTGCGAGGAAATCCTTGTTCGCCAACTGCTCTGCTCGTATAGCAGCTTGCGACTGCTCGTAGCTGGTGTCATCGTCGAAGTGCTCACGAAACACTGGTGTGTGCTCCTTCTCAATCTTGGGCGGGCTGACACGACCGATCTCCTGCTGAGCCTCGCCTCCTTCTAACGCGTGGTTATAAGAATAGCCTCTGTTGAGTCTGGGCGCATCGAAATCGTGTCTGATGTTTCCGCGGATACTGGGGTCGTAGTTGTCGGGCATGGGAGGGACGTTGGAGGGCGAGCGTTGAGTGACGAGCGATTCGTCGGCGAGGGGGTCCAGGGTCTGTCCAGACCTTCGTCGCATAAGAAGCGACATGGGATTGCGTAGGGTCAACCTCGACCTTGTCTTGCTGGGGGCTGCTGTTGGTGTCGAGTTGGCCTTGGAACTGCCTGTGAGTTTATCACTGATGCCACTCAGCAGCGACGTTTGTGACTTGGAGAAGTTTGAATAGCTGGGGGAGATGACGGAGGGTGCCGGCCGATGGGCACTCGTGGGTGTGCCTCCAGTGTGTGGGCGCACAGAGAGCAGCTTGTTCTCATGGCCGGGCGACAAGTAGTCCTGCGTCCTTTGGGGCGGGGAGAGCATGCCGCGATCCTGCGTCATGTTACTGCTGCTCCCCCCAGTACTCCCCGAATGCTGACTGGCGGTACATTGGGAGCTATTGGGCGAGACAGACTTGTCGAGCTTCGAGGCGACGCGTGCAATGGGCGGCAGTTGGGGCGGGTAGGGCGATATGGGCGAGCCTGAGGCGTAGCTGGCACTGTCATTGAAGCGCGGTGAGGAGAAGTACTCAGTGTTATGCGACGGCGAGGGCAGAGGATGGGCGTGGGGGCCAGGGCTTGGGACGGGCTCTGCTAAGGCGAGACTCGAGGCATTCCGCTTCGCATGGCCAGGCCTCAGCTTGGAGAACATGCTCGTGCCTGAGGGCGCCATCGCTGTGTTTCGTGTCGCCGCGCGGCCGCTATCGCGTTGCTTCTACGCGGGCTGCAAGGAGCGACGAGGTGGCCAGGCGGGGCTGGTTCGGGCGGTTCTGGTGCCTCTCAGCGAGGCCATGCACCGAAGCGCACCATGACCTGGTGGAGAGAAGCTGGCCGCGGCGTTGTTGGGGCTATGGGCCGTTGGCTGGAAAAGTTGGTGGTGCGATTCCGATGTGGCACCACCTCGGAATGCTAGCGGGCGATTGCGAAGAGGCCAATTGCGAGTCCACGGTCTCAGGGTGCAGGAAGCCAACAGCCGGCTGTCGTGACCGCCTCGGGCAAGCAAGAAGAAAGCGGGTGCTTGATGACCTCGTTTTGCTTCAACGCGTGAATGCTGATGCGACCTTCTCTCCCAACACCAAGGCTAATGCGACGCCTGCTAGCAGGGGGTCTTCCCGCACCAGCCCCTCTTACCTGCGACCTTTGGAACGCTCTTGCAACGGCTTCGCGTAGACTTTCTTCACCCGTCGGAGCTTGGTCCGCTAGAGCTTCCCTCTGCATGTGTTTTCGCCTGGCCTGGAAAAAGGAGGCATGAAGCCAGTCCGCTTCACAGCCGATGCTTTACAGCCAGGCAGACCCTTATGACGTTGGAAGCTCACTACACTAGCGCATCGGATGTTGTGCGAGAGCCACCCAGCCTTGTACTTTGTACCCCACTGCAAGCCCAGACAAACAATGCCGACTCGACCCAGCTGTCCTTTCAGGCCTTACCGCCCCTTGACAGTACTCCGTACGTAGGCGACGGTTATCCGAATATGCGCAGGCGAGGTCTCTACGGCCCTGTAATATCCCCTGTAGAGTCGACACTGACTTCCCTACCCTGTACATTGGCTGTGCGAATGTTGGACGGAGCCCGTCAGTCTACTTCGTGAAACGATACCAAGCACAAAAACAAAGCTGACGCGTCGTAAACTGCCGCTACCAAAAAGCTTGCCTGAAAAGCAACCGCGCGACACAGGTTCAGGTGGTCATTCAAACATGTCTCATTGGGCTTCATACCATTACGGCAGTTACTAAATCTTCCCATATCCGTCGCTTGGCATGCGATCGAAACTCTTCCCAACGCCTCTTACTCCGTGTCATGCATGCTGCAATGCGATGGAAGCCGTTGGTCCTCTACAATACTGTACCGAAACCGAACGTCGTCTTGATACTTCGGATATAGTACTGGTCCCAGTTGGTTTTGGTAGGCTCCTCTTGACCAACTGGTACCCCTTTCCACTCTACCCTCATAACCGTCACAGCATCAACGTCGTTTTGGTCAAACCATATCGACAGTGTCGAGTAGTGTCCCGCAGGCCATTGTGCAAGTCGCCATTTCTGGACAATGTGCGTAGGTTCCTGCAGCTCAGTGAATTCTCCACTGACGTTTCCGCCGAAAAGCGCAAATGTACCTCCAGGCTTTGCGCCTGTCCAGTTCCCTGGCGGTGCCCGCGTGAACGCAGCAATGCGCTGCGGATCCGTGAAGGTCTGGTAGAGATTGGCCGCATCTGTACGGAACTCTGTGCTATCGGTAATGGTGGTCACGTTGACGACTGCACCAGAGCTGCTCTTTTGAGAACCCGATGCCTCCTTCTGGGAGCTGGATTTGTTCACGCTTGAGCTCGAGTATACCTTTGGCGCCGAGATGCCGCTACCAGGATTAGCGCCTGGCGCATGCTGGATATCCTTTCCGTGTTCCGCCATGACCGCTGGCGCAAGCTGTGCGAAGCTTTTACGCAGTTGCGGTAGGATCTTGGATCGTACTAGGTCCTTGACAGGCTGTTTGCTGCTTTCATCCGAGTAGACATCTACCTCAAACTGTGCCAAACTGTTAGTAACCGTGTACGATGTCACATGGAGGAATGAAGGAGGGTGTGCCAGCCAAGGGAACATACGACATACTCGTCTTCCTCCGTGTCGTGAGCGACTTCCGGGACGGTAATGGTGCCGCTAGCCTCTTCGCCCTCTTTGTTCTTGCCTGCCGACCGAGTCAGCTCGCCCAAGAAGAGTGCAGCCAACAAAAAAAAAGACGTACCTGAGTATTCGAGCTTCAGTTTCACATCAAAGATAGTAATCACTTTGCCCTTGCGCTGGCTCACGTCTACGTCTCCATCCATGCTTATGACCTTGTCGATCTTTGCTGTCACGCCATCTTGTTCCGCCGATATTTGTGTCAGCTCCTTGTCAAGATACTCTCGCGTCCATCCCGCCACGTCCTTGTTGACCCAATGCCAGTTGTTCGGGTTGTGTAGGACCATGTTGATGTCCGGGCAGCGCGATCAATCTCTATTCGGTTTCTGTTGCAGGCTTGTCAGCTTCGGTCTCTACAACTAATGTAGAAGTGCGCATGTTGCAAGATATTGTCAGAAGGCGACTTGAAAGTCTAAGCAGCTGATCCGCATGGAAAGAGTACAAGTCTTCTCAGACTGGTGCCAGCTTGTGTCTCATCATTCAAAATTAGTGAAAGGTGATTAATACTTACATACAAGCAAAGCGCTGGTGCTAACAAAGAGCTTCACAAGCGGCAGATTAAAGCGGAGATGTAGGATACAGGTGCGAGTTATGTAGAGGGGAGCTTGAGGCAGAAGTTTCTGGAACTGATGTAGCAGAACGCACTATGCCCGGGCCGACCAAAACGCCGATTGTCCCCTTGGCCCGTGCGATGCTGGATCCTGGACTACATGTCAATCGTACTGTCCATGCGCTTCCACAAATTTGTCCCAGACCCGGCAGATCATCCAAAGGTTCTACCTGCACCTGCTGTAAACTGTGGGCAGGGCTGCGCGCAGAGCAGAGAGCGGCGTAGAGACCGCGGAGTATTCCAGACTTTGGTATCGCGACAATTCAAACACGTCGACTAGACGGGCCGCACATTGCTGGCCCAAGCACGAACTATGCACTGGGATCAACAATCAAACACGTCATGTCAATCAACGTATACTGTCTCACATACCGCCTGCTCATCGCTTCATGTTCCACCATGCCCAGTGGCCTTATGGTTTCCCATTTGTGTGTACTATGTATATGTACATGCATACCCTTGTAGACCCTAGAACGTATGTCCTTTTGCCCGCGTCGCCGATTCATCACCGCAGTATCGTTTCACCTCCACAACTGAGATCGTACGAGACTGCGTCTCTCTTGCCTCATCAAAGCACTACCCGGCCCATGGCAAACCCCAGTGAAAGACCAGATCAGCATCACAACTCTCGTATTTCGTTACGGCAAGATCATTGTCGGTGCAGAGTTTCCTCCATACCTCGGAACATGTCCCTGGAGTTACCCATAGTACCAAGCACCAGTCTCAGTGCAGAAATTGACCAATTACAGCTGCCGAGCAAATCTAGACAGCTCTGTCAAAGTCAACACGTCCATCAGCAAAATGGTGTGGAGGGCGAATGTTAGCAGGACTCGGAGAATACGTTGGAGGTAATGCTAAGGGATATCCGAGCTGTTCAGCTGTGTCAAGCTCGCTTGCAGCACTACATCCGCCACAGTATGTGCAGGACCCAAGTTTAGCTTCCATACATACGGAACAGCGTTCGAAGAACAACTCATGTGCTACATTACCACCTTGTAAAGAAGCCAGATCATCAATAGATACTGTATGGGAAGGGCTACCGAGTCTGGGTCGGAGTTGGCACGACCCTCTATTCAGAACTCATTAAAGTCTCAGATCCCGTTATCCTTTCGCACCCACCCTAGTCCTTGTCAATCCAAGAAGGTTATGATGCGTTTGACGTGCACCATAGAGAGCCATCCGGAGAGCAAAGCCGGACCCGATTTGTCTTGACTATCGCCACTTCCTATTCATTAAAAAACCTGCAATAGTGCGCCTTGTTAACGAATCTCCTGCATCACGCCTCATCATTCATCACCCGACCAAGGACTTGAAGTCATGGCTAATAGCTTCAAAGTCATCACGGTGCGACACCGCCCACTTGCGCACCTTTCGAATACCCTCTAGATCCGCCCGCATGTGATCAGTCGAAGTAGTACCATTCAGCACCACGACGCCCTGATCCATAACCAGAGCGTAAAGGGCGACTGGCAGTTCTACAGTCGTCGCTCGGGCTAGCGTAGCGACTGGCTTCGATCTGAGAAGAGACGGATTTCCAGTCAAAGTCCAAAAAGACTGGTACACGATGCTGTGTTCTCGGCAGAAGGCGCGTAGCGGTCCATCGTAGTGCGTCTGAGGGTAGAAACGGTTCTGGACAACCGCCGGCTTGACTGCGGCATGCTTGTATATAGTTTGGAGAATAGGAAGAGTGACGTTCGAGATACCGAGGGCGCGGATCTTTTCGGGCACGTAAGATTCCAGTAGCCTCCAAGCTTGCAGTGTTTGGTCGATAGTAGGCAGTGGCGAATGGAGAAGCAAGCAGTCAACATATGAATCGCTTCCGAAATCGCTACCATACTGCAGGTTCTTCAATGATGACGCGACGGATGTGTGTATCTGGGTGTCTAATTGCGCTTCAGGGTCGTAGGGCATATTGCTCAGATCCTGGCCAGCAGGAGTGGTGTACTTTGTCTGCAACTGGTGAACGTAAACATCACGCGTCTTAACAAACAACCGAGAGCGCATACATAGAGGTCTCCTCGCTTAAAGAGGCTCTCCTCAAACGCATCACGAAGCGCTTCTCCAACTAAAGCTTCTTGGTAATGCCGTGGCTGTGCAGCTGTGTCGACGCGGCGAAACCCTTGAGCGAGTGCTTCCTTCACCAATTCTTTTGTCTGGTCTTTTTTCCAGGCAGTGCCGTATATGAAGGCAGGTTGATCGTCGTAGAGACGCGAGACACTGTGGTTTATTGAAGCAGAAGCCATAGTACGCCTGGTTGATGACGTATGACCACGGCAGAGCTTCAGGTTAGATCTCGAGAAAGAAGCAGCAAAATGACGAGTAATTAAAGAAGAGGATCCGGGAGACATGGCCTTTTTTTTATAGAGCGAAATGATACATGTCCACGTCGGAAGTAACGATGCAAGGTACCAACAATGACTAAGCGACGGTGACGCATGCCATCTGAGAGAGCCCCACCAAGGTTCCGATCGGACCTCCATCATCCCGACCAGGCGAAGTACTTCGATCAACACCTTCCTATTCTTTTTTTCCCACGCCAACTTTGTAGTTCACAGATCCTGTGAACTCGATAAACACCATGGGCCGTCCAGACGGTCCCCGCGACCCCATCGCCGGTCCCGAAACCCCACAACCGCCCTTCCCATTAAAGCTCCGAGGACCAGTAATCAAGGGATTCGGACGCGGAAGCAAAGAGGTACCACCCGACATATCCACACTCAACCTTGACCACTAATGAAATGAGAGCAGCTCGGCATACCAACGGCGAATATCCCCCTCTCCGGGCTCAGCATAGGCGGCCACGACGAATTGGAATCCGGCATCTACTACGGCTGGTGCACCCTCGACACATCGTCCATGGCCGCCTCAACGACCGCGTCCAGCGTCCCCAGCGCCACAACCGACACCTCGATGCCCAGCCCATCCTCGTCGCATGCCGTTTCCGACCTGGAATACTCGTCCGAGACCCCCACTCCGTCCACCGTCTACCCAACCGTTCTCTCCATTGGCTACAACCCCTACTACAAGAACACACAACGCAGCATCGAAATCCACATCTTGCACAACTTCAAGCAGGATTTCTACGGCGCGACGCTCAGTCTGATGATACTAGGGTTCATACGGCCAGAATACGATTACGTGAGCAAGGACGCGTTGGTGGAGGATATCAGGGAGGATATTAGGGTCGCGCAGAGGAGCTTGTCGAGAGAGGGGTATGAGGCTTGGAAAAAGGATGAGTGGCTAAGGGGTGGTGCTGATACGAATATTAATTGGAATATGGCGGGGCAGAAGGATGGGGTGGTGATCTCGCAAATGATGAATTAGACGAAGGAGATGGAAAACATGGTTGGAGGAAGAATGGAAAGAGCATTCGTGATTGTAGACGATAGACGATTCGACGACGACGAAGACGACGACGTGCATAGCGATATCCGGGTGTGAATGAACATTACTATCATACTGATGTTCTGGCGATAAAGGCATTGGCAGAGCGCCCATGTTGGCGGCATATCTACTCCGAAAAACGCCTTGATATGCGCCCTCGACCCCTAAATAAAACACAGCAAATTCCCGAGCTATGTATTTCCAAGATGCGCATGTCTCGTGAGACGAACTAGGTATTCATCCATGCATAAGCGCCGCTCCTGAAAATTACCCCAAATAAACATAAAATCACTTTTTCTACTGTCGCCATGACACAAACGGCACATCGACTTGTGAAGGTGCCATGGTCCGTATGTATGCGACCGCTCGTCACGCGAGACAATATTGGTGGAAATTTCCACCTGTGAGGCTATTCAAGGAACCCAACGTCAGGCCCAAATCGGTTCTGATCATTGTAAACCCTTGTCAAGAACAGGCATGACCTGAAGCACAATTAGCAATCTCGCTTACACATAACACCAAAGTCAAACTCACACTCATACAAACAAGCACAGGCATGTCAAACATGTCACGCTTGATATGCCACCAAATCATACAATCCACCATGCCATTCTTCGCACCAAGCCTTTGCATAGCACTCTCGCCTTCCACCTTTACAAGCGGATCGATCTTGACATCAGAAGAGGTTTTCGCGTTCTTCCTTTCCTGAATGCGATCCATATCAGCTTTGGTCTGGTATCTCAGCATGTTGACGCGTTGAGAGGCGCAGCCATGAGGATCCTGGTAGCAGAGTTCGGAGAAGTGCTGCAGAAACTCGAGGGCGGATTTGGGATCCATGAGCTGGATAATGTTGACGCTGGGTGCGGCGGTCTCGGAGTCTTGCGCCGTAAGGTTGGGTGTCGTGTTTTGGGTCGAGCCAGTGTCACTTTCGCTTGTGTCGCGATTCGTGCCCGTGTTGGCGTTGAGGTTTGGCTCGTGTCCGAGCAGAACAGAGTCTTTCCAGCCTGTGAGAATGGTAAACTCCTTGTTGATACCGACAATCTCGCCTGAGCGACGGCATATCAAGAATGGTGTGCCAACCTCCGCGAAGTGATCTTGCAATGTCATGACCTGACGTTGTAGACACATTTCTTGATGAATCAAGTCGTCCCTATTCAACTCTTCTCTTACTTGTAGCAACACAGGTCGGTAATTCTGCAGGTACTGTTGGGCCTTGGCAACCCATGGTCTTGAATAGTTCTTGTCGATCAGCTGGTAGAGCCTGTGATAGCCCTTGACGTAATCATACGGCTTTGTAACCCCTTGGTAGATGCTCTTGGTGTCTCGTTGACGTTTGCGAATACCATTTGAATTGACCGGTTGTATCGCTGTGGTCGAGGGTCTGTTTTCGCGCTGTGACCGGTTGACGGCTGGAGAGTGCTGTGCGTGTGGACGATTGGCGTTGGCAAAAAAAGCTGCAGTTGCTAGTGGGTTGTCACCCTCGAATGTAGATGCATCCGTCGAAGCTGGGCTTGCAGCAGCCTGGCTGGCTGGCCCCTGGCCTATGACAAATGCATGAGGACCACTAAGGCTGTCGTTTCGATGACCGTGGTGGTCATGACTGGTTGAAGTGTTTGGCGTATGAGCATGCATACTACCTTGCCGTGAATGCGAGTCTTGCCACTCACCCGCTGGAAGTCCGTTGGTGTTGTATGCCATTACGGTTCCCGCGTTGTTCTGATCCGCATAAGTCGAAGGCATTTGTTGGTTGTACATGTTCACAGCGCCGTTCATATTATTCATCAATCCGTTGTCGTGAGGTGTGTCCACTGCGCCTGATGACATGTGGCCAAGCATGCCAAACTCGAGCGCTCCATAATGGTTGCCAAAGTTCAGACTTGAAATGTCGAAGTTGAACAGAGCTGGATCACTTGGGTCAAACAAGGGCCCGAATTGCTGCAACTGGTTCTGTTGGCCTTGAGGCATAGTGCTCGGTGCATTTTGCACTGGGCCGTGGTGTGGCTGATTGAACGGAGGTGAGATTGGCGAATGTTGGTTACTGAAGGCGTGGCCGTCCTGAGCAACATGCATTTGTCCTGGTAGAGAGTTGGGCGGGTAGAATGCGACTGACTGGGCTTGAGTGTACATGTTGCTTTGCGGAGAGACCGAGACTGTTTGTGTGTCATGGCTCGGTATTGGTGTTGGACGGTTGCCATTCATATATGGGTAGTGGCCGCCTACACCCGGCAAGAGGGCTCCATCTGGCGCATCGTGTAGATACTTGGCCTTCTTGCGCACGCCGTCCATGCAATGATCTTGGAGGCCGCGCTTGATGCAGCGATTGCACGGTCTTTCATCGCCTAGAAGCTGTTAGTCTCCTCACAGAGCCATTTCGTAGTTCATACTCACCACACGTCAGATGGGCTCTCTGGCAGGCAAAGCATGCCCTCCGCGCCTTCTTCCTCCGCGGTCTCAGAGGGTCCTTTGCATTCGGCTTTCCGTTGGTAGGCTTCTGGGTGGAGTCAGCATCGCCAGACTGGCGGTCTGTAGTCTGTTCAGCAGCCATATCGTCGTCCAAGTCGCTCCTGTACTCGGGCGAAGGAGATGCATCTTGGGCATCTGGGGTGGTCATGATATCCCCTCTGCTCAGCGCAGGCACTCGGCCAAGCACGGACGTTCGCTGCTGTGAACTGAAGGCGCTGGGAAGTGACGCTTAGTGCTGCGTGTAGCCGTCAGTGGTGATGCTAGGGCGGTCCCGGCAAAACGGTTCAGCCAATGTGTCTGGGGTGCACGCTGGAGGCGTTCCAGCTGCGTGTTTTGGAGTGCGATCACGCGTGCGCTGGCTGCTTGAACGGACGCTGCCGTGGCACTTTGACAGGTCCAATGACGAGCTATGCAGGGGACGCAGGCCGTGAAGGACTCTCAATCCGGCGGGCAGGTATGGGACAGTGCTATTGTGGTACGGGGCCGGGGTCCATGTAATCGGGGGAGCATTCCAGGAGCACACAAAACCATGTTTGATAGCGAGATGCTACCGAGACGCGCTGCCCATGCTGCTGGGAGTCGGGTGTGGTTCTACGAGCGGCGCCGGGGTTCGTGCAGTGAGCCCGCGGACGGTGAGAGCAGCAGCGTGGCAGTGACGGGTGGGGCGTCGCCGCGAGCGCGGAAGGAGCGACACGGTCGGTCAGCGTGGTGGGACAGCGCGTGAGAAGCGACGGTCGGCGCTGGGGCAGGTGCGGTGGGTGGTGGTCGTCTGGGGCGGCAGGACGCAAGTTGCGACGGAGCGCGCGGCCGAGGCGACGAGGGCGCTGCTGGGTTTGACGGGCGTCCAGGGCACTTGCAGCGCTGTGTGCAGTTGCGAGTGGGCGCGAGGCGTCGGGCGTTGGTCGTGTGCGTGGTAGATTGGGGCTCTCTCTGCAATGTGCGCGCAGATGCGATTCCCCGCAATTGGCTGTTGGAGGTTTGCTGGAAGCTGCAGCCCGGTCCCTGTCAGCCGGTAAGCCGCTTGCTTGGCCTCGCGCTAGCCGGTAGTCACCACTAGTCGCTTCAGCCACTCCAGGCCCCGCTGCTGCCACCTGATCGCCGGCAATACGTGGCGCGTCCTGTATGCCATTGCCGATTGAGCCCCGGGCTGCAGAAAACCCTGCCCAGCCACCCACTGCCCACTCCCCCCTCGACTCCTCCTGCCACACAGCGCGCACCCCCAAAGCAAGCAGCCGGCGTGCTCAAAGTGCCTCAGGCTCGGCTCTGAGGCACGCTCGCAGGTGGGATGCGACGTCTTGGCGCCGGAACCGCACTGGTTCGCCGCCAGCCAATTGACGCGCGCTCGTGCGACCCACTACCCACTCTCGAGCTCGCCCACGCTTCGCGAGCTTTGTGTGCCCTCACTGTCTCCCTCACCGTGTCTCTGGCCGGCCGACCACGTTTCCTCGTGCGCTGAGTGCACCGCCCTCGGCAACGGTACCATCCGCAACCGCTTTCGTCCGTTGTGTCTCCGCTGTCCCTCGAGCTGGCATGGCCGCCCTTGTGGCGCTCACGTTCCGTCGCACAAAGGCCCGGCCAGCTTGCTTCATGTGGTCTCACGTGTGGGCGCAAAATCCTTGATTCAGCAAAATTCTATGGCATGCAAATGCCGTGTCACTCTCTATTCTTAGTCTGCTTCCAGTCAGATCTGCCACATGCTCTCGCCTCGCTTCCATGCCCACTACGCTGTGCAAATCGACTGCCTCCCCTGAGTCGCTTGCCATATCGAAAGAACAAGATTGGAGAGCTGCAGCCATATTCGTTAGTGAGTTTAGCAACCGCTGTCCTGGGTCTCTTACGGTGCCATTGCCAGTGCCAGGAACGCAAGTAGGGTAGTTGCCCACTGGTAGCCGAGATCTTTTCCAAATCAGTGACCGCTCTTTCATCATGGTGCGCCGTCCTAGAGACTCACTGTTGTACATCTGAACACCAAATAGTCTATGTCGTCGATTAGTGGTCATGTCTGCTCTAATGTTGATGCTAGCTTACGGGAAAGCCGCAGCAAAGTACGACCGCGCGAAGCTGTTGGCCGCAAGAGCCGATGCAGCATAGACAGGGTACTGTTCGGCGAGGTCACTGTCTCTGTTCCCAAGAGCCTGGTCCCATATCGGTGCGTGGTAGGACCTACAGCTTCGACCAAGAATGTGAAGACCCCTGAATAAACCCAGATGACACTACGTCACGGAAAGCGGTCAGTGAACCTTTCTTATCGATGGCACTCGACGCGTCCAAAAGAAGGAAAACCTACCCAAGGCCAAATACTGCTGAGAAGATTATTGGAACTGCGGTGTCATGGTCAGTTATTACTGCGACTCGACAATATGCACGATGCTGTCGTACCTATCCAGTGAACCTGCAGAAGCCGGGGTGTTAGCCACGAAGCCGTCCATACCATGAACGCCTTGAACTTACTGATGAGTACGTTGTCCGCCCAAACCCTGCATACATGTGATTAGAAGCTTGTTCGAGTCGAAAGCCATGCGGAGGCTTACCAAAGAGTGCAACAGGAACAACCCAAGCCCCAACAATAGTCGAAGGGAGCCGAAATTCAGGTTCCGAACCTCCGGGCTCGCCCCCTTGCTCCTCGCGTTGCTGCACGAGCCTGCCGTATATCCTTCTCCAGATAGGGTCTGTGGAGATGCCCGCAAGCATGCCAACCAACAGACCCAGGAATCCAAGACCAGTCTCCGATATGCTGAAGCCATGGTTGGTTCCAAATACGAGCGGAAAGGCGCCAAAAAAGAGGTACAAGATGCCCAAAAGAATGGCAGGCAAGATGCACAGGTTCAAGCACTAAAACACACTGGTCAGTCCACCACCAACCAAGGCCTCATCGAGCGCGAAGACCCACCATTGGCTCGAAGAAAAGAAGTTGGAACGGGCGGATGCATGACCACAGCACAGTCTTGGCAATAGATCTGTCCATCTTCTCAATTGGCGCTATCCATTCTGGGTTGCCGGTTTCTTTTCGCGGTCGAATCGCCTTCCGACGGAGCAGAACGGGGTGGTACGTTTCAGGCACGAACAGAACGATTAGGCAAAGCTACAAGGCTAGCATTAGTCTTTGATGCACATGGTGTGCAGCACAACCTTACCTGAACTCCAGACCAGATGACGAGCAAGTAGAAACACCTGTTTCCATGTCAACACACCGCCGATTGTTTCCGCGAGACCCGATCAAAGTGCTATCGATACGAGCATCAGGGGCAGATGCTGCCAGCTCGAGCAACGCCATCGGATCTGCAAGATGCAGTGTCGCAAGGTGGGGACTGCGGGCCTTGAATAAGCACTTACCATCTCCACGTAGTGTTCTCAACGACGAAGCCTCCTATCAGGGGGCCAACTTCTGGGCCGACAAATGGGCTGACTGTGTAAACCATCATAGGTGCAGATAGCTCCTACACTCATGTCAGAAACAAAACAAAAACGGTACCGAGCACAATATCGACTGACGTGTTTCCCAAACATATCGCCCACCGTCCCTTCAGCTACACTGAGAAAGGCTGAGCCGGCTAGTCCATCTAGGAAGCGCGCAATCAACATGGTCTCGATGTTCTGTGCCGCCGCGCACGGTACCATCCAGATCAGGAAGAAGGCGAACGAGCAGATGTAGATAGGTCTTCGACCGTAGAACTACGATACGTTAGTCGATCCACGGGATATAGTCGAGTGCCGTGATGTTCGGCCGCTGTACGCACCTCCGAGAGGGGACTGAGGACCATTGGTCCGGCGCCGAGTCCTGCAACAAACATAGACAGGCCAAGCGTGCACACTAAGCGGGAGGCCCCAAACTCGGGCTCTATCTGACTATAAGTAGACGTGTATAACGACGAGGTGCATGTCCTACATTTAGCACTCGTTAGTTTGTGCATGTGCAATGATTGCCACCCCAAGATCATAACGTACACGCAAAGCGAACTGCTAGCACATATCAGGACGATGAACCATCTCCGTAGTCTGCCCATGCTCCTTGGATTCTCTGGATCTGCGTCACCATCCCAAGTCACTAGATACGGTTGCTCTGTTACAGCTCCGGTCCTGGATCTGCCCGGCCCTTGACCATGGCCCTCGGCGTCGAGGCACGTGTAGCCATCTCCTCCAGCTCGTGAGTGATGCGATCTGATGGTCTTCAGACTCCTGTTGTCTTGCGAACGTCTGCTTTGGCCGCGGCCTTTTTCAGCTATAGCGCCACGCTGCTCTTGCGTGGATGACCGTGTTGCTCCATCAAGTCCTATCACTTTCTCCTCCTCGATATCGGCAGCAGGTTCGCATCTTTTCTCGTGCCCGCTTGACACGCTGTCTTCGTGTTGTTCCCGTGCTGAGCCAAAGCCCGTTCTTCCCTTTTGATCCATCTATCCTGATTTCGCCGTCACTCTCTGGTTGTTGGAATGAAGCGCAAAGTTGGAGGAGTACCAAACGACTCTGAAACAACAACACGCCAATATCCTAGAATCCGCTCTAATCTGGAAGGGGCCAGTTGCCGCTCGGATATCACTCGCTAAGATGCTATCAAGATGGATGCCCCTGACGACGAATCCTGGCTAGACCAAGCGGCACAAGTCCAACTAGTAGAGGGATGTATATAGAAGAGACACAAAAGGACACGCCCAAGAAGCAAGCATTGCGCTTCGACTAAGCCTTCAGGCCGCGCCGCGGTAATCGGTTCAAAGGCTCTGGAGCGGCAGATGCGCAAAATAGGGTGGCGTCTTGCTACCATACCTACCGGCCTCGAGTTGCCGAGATCGGCGCAAGACATGCCGTGGGCGAAGACTAGCGGCCCATATTTAGCAAAACCATGCGCCCTGGAAAAGTTTCCGCTTTGACTAGCTAGGAAGCTCTTCTGATCCCATATCCGTCGCGTTGTAGCTTGTCCCGGCTAGCCATCGTGTTGGTGTTGTTGTGCAACCAGCAAGATACTGTAAGGGTCTACTGGGCGCACCTACACTGCCATCATCTTCAAGCTTGGAGAAGACATGGCACATCATCAGCTTCGCTTCGAGAGCATTAGGTAAGACGACGAAAGTTGGTGGGGGAAAAAAAAGAAAGAAAGATGCCTTCCTTCCACACTTTTCTAGATGGCGCGTCTAGTGCTCAAGTAAAACGGCAGTACGCCGTAGGCAAAGTGGCGGACGCATGTTTCTCTACATTCGTCCCGCATGGCGGTGTTGTGCAAGGGAGTTACTCCTTCGATACTACTATTGTGCTAAGCTTTCTACTCTATGGCACGCTAATCTATTAATGATTGATATGTTCTATACATCTCAGGTACAAACTCCAGAGGTGTGCATTGCCCGTCTTCCTAGCTATGAACGCGGAGGGTGGTAGGGAATTAACATTGCTTCGTAGTCTGCGTCGGCGATTCTGAGCAGTGCGAGATTTTCCAAAGAGTCCAAACTCAAAACGAGGTTCTTCTGCAACTTGATGACCTGCTGAGATGCGTATGTAATGCACTGTGCCAAACAATCATGCATTGTACTCATGTAGAACGAAGGGTGTGTGATTGTTGGATTGCATCTGTTTATAACTAACATTCCATAGTATACCTATGTCAAGTATTATGAAGGAAGTAAAACGCCACTAGCCAGATATCCTCAAGATAGTCGTTTCGACCACGCCATAGATGCTTGGATACTCCAAGGTATCAGCCCATGGATTCCGGATATATTGATAGTAATGATTGGAATGAAGGTAGCTGCAAACCGCACTTCCTGCACTGACATTTCTACATCTTCTTCATATTCCTTCACGGTGTCTGAGTCCTATCTCTTAACACCCATCCCCATTATCAGCCATCGACATGCATATCCAAAGGCCCGTTATAACATGCGCAATTCTGAATAGTATGCCTCGATTTCTCGCTCAACAACAATAGGCAGATATTTGAGAACGGTGGGGATAACAACCAGTTGGACGAGTTCTCCGACGAGGGACAACGGATCCGGAATATATGTATATATATATATGTAAATCTAAGCCTCGAGAAGGACCCCCGAACGTTTCAAAGGGAGTCTTTCGTTGCAATTGCTACGCTGAAGATTACAAGCGCGACTGTCGCTTCAGAGCGAGGCTGCCGCTATCGTGACAGCACAACGTGCTTTTACGACGATGTCGACAGTTTCGTCATTTCAACACTCCTACCTTCTCTTCATGGGACATCTCTGTACGGAAATCAATTTTGCATCGTGCTAGTTCACATTTCTAGTCGTGTGTGGCGCGAGTCAACGAAACCATGACATCCATCAGTAATCTCTACAGATGTTCGTCCACCACAAATATGGGGGCTGGAGGTACTCACGGTGGATCCCAGTAATAACTGTCACTGTTTCTCATCACGGCACACAGCAAGCATGCTTGTATCCCAAAAAAAAAACTTTATCAAGTAAAAAGTCTCTTTGTAATAGTTTAACTAAGCCATAGGCTCCCAATAGTGGCTATCCAAACGCTCATCTCGCCCGCACGCCTCATAACCGTACGTCATGATCCTGTTGAACGCTCCGCGGAGCTGGAAACAATGCCTGCAAAGTGAGTTCCTCATCCATTCTTCGCCTTGGATGTTCTTATAGATGGAGATATTATGCGTCCGATCGTTGCTTGTATCGAAGAGATGCAGTGGTCTCATGAAACTTGGCGTCTCGGGTGGTTCGGGACTGGTGGAGGAGAATCGGCGCGTTCGAACTGGAGTTGTGGGGCGATGGGCTACAGGGGCGGGTCCTTCTGGTGAGGCGATGTCAGGGCGGAAAGAGGAGAGCTCGGGGAGCTGCTGCTCGCATGAGTTGGTTGTGTGTCGTGCGACAGGTGCTCTCTCGATGAAAGCAGCAGTTCGTGTTACACGTCTGTTGTCGCCAGAGAAGCCTTGGATCGATGGGGGGTCATATGCTTCGTCCTCGAGAGTGACAAATTGACTACGTGTCTCGGGCAGGGCCATCGTGCGCATTCGTTTAGGTGGCTTAGATGGCACTTTCGTGGAATCCGTCAAAGCCGCGGTCCATGCTGAGGTTGGAGGCGTCGTGTTGATCGAGGATGCAGTCCATGCTGAGGTCGGAGGCTCGCTGGGAGAGGGCGTGGAAGAGACATCGGAATCGCAGAACATCAGCGGTGATTTGAGTGGGGCGGCACCGTCCCCAATGAACCTTGATGACGGGATTTGTAGGCTGCTGAGTGTTGGCCGTGGGCATGGCGCTGCATCGGTTCCATCGTGAGAAACTTCAAAATTCGTGTTGATCTTGATCGTGGCGGCGCTATGTTGACTTGCATCCGACCTAGTAAAGTCGGCATTAATGCAATTCCATCTGTATTGGCAAGCTCCTATTACCTTATTCCATCAAGGAGCTGGCGTAGGAAAGATCCGTTAGGCCCAGTTCTGCTGGAAGACTTGTAGCTAGGGCGTTGATTGGGAGTGGTCATGTTGCGGTAGAATGTTCAGATATGGATCGGTAAGCAATGCGATTTGGCGATGCTGATGTTGACACAATACTATTAACACGGGATGGAGGAGGTGAGGTAGGAGGCGTAGTGGGATTGTTCGAGTCCTCGATTGGTTATCGCACGTGGGGGAAGGTGTCGAGGTTGGGCTAGAATCGAGGCAGGAGCGGGTCCTATCACAAGCAACTGCCACGATACCCTAGAGTGATGTGCACGTGGAAAAATGAGAGGAAGGTAAAACTTAGAAGATTACACAAAAGCAGGTCATGACGGAGTGAGATTAGCTACGAGATGCCACATAGCTCTCACCTGGTATGGTATACTACAAGCCTCGTCTATCATGCAGACACATTTTCGTTGCGCCTAGTTCATATCGTGCATTGGTCGTGATGCTCATGTCTCGGACATTTCTGTATCCTCAGCTTTGGCCAAGCCGTGCTCCTTCAGCAGAGCATCGATCTCGTCCGCTCCCCACAGATGGTGGTAGATCTTGCCTGTCTTGGTCTTTCCTACTGTCGCGAACTCAACTACAGATTGTTAGCACTGACTCAACACATCTCATGAAATCATGGACATACTCTTCTCGCTGCTCAGCTTAGTCGAGTCCATGGTCTTGCTCAGCACCTTGACTGCAAGTCCGCATGCCTCTTTCAGATCGCACTCCTCCTTGTAGTCCTGCTTCAACAAGCTCTGTGCAGAGGCGTTGTTCGCGCCGACACTAGTTGCCTTCCAGCCGCCGTAGTTGCCACTGGGGTTGCTCTGGTACAGCTGGAACTGTCGCTGCGGGTCCCATCCTGCGTAGATGAAGGATACACCAAACGGTCGGAGACCTCCGTGCTGCGTGTAACCTTGCTTGAGATCGCATAAACGGCGGACGAGCTGCTCGCAGGGAATATCTTCGTTGTAAGTGAGGAGATAGCGTTGGGCGGCTTGGCGGGCGTAGTTGATGAGGATGTTGGCATCTGCAGTCATTCCTGCTACGGCGCAGATCATGTTACTACAAAGCCATTAGTCGTTGTGTTCCTGTGATACACCGGTCCAACGCACTCGTTCAAGATGTACAGCTTCTCGGCCGATGTGTCTTGCTCCAGCAACTTGCTGGTGACCTTCCTCTCTGCGGCGAGAACAATGCCATCCTGTGCCAAGATACCCAATGCTGTTCCGGCATGCGAGATGGCTTCGAGAGCATATTCGACTTGGTAGAGGCGACCCTCTGGGGAGAAGATGGTCGTCTACGCACTGTCAGCTGTGGTGTTGGCCGTGTTTATGATGTTCCGTACCCTGGAGTCGTATCTCCGTGACATGGCTGCGGTCTACTCTGGCAGTCAGGGCTATGTTGGGAGTGTAGACGGCAATGAGAGAAGGAGAGGGCGGCGGGGAAGTCGGGGCGTGGGCTGGTGTTGATGGAAGCTCCAGGCACAAGCTCCTACGCAGCGCGTCGGCGATTCAGCCTGCTTGGCGCCGACCAGATTTTGGATCACGAGCTGCAACACCACCTTTCCCATCACCAACTCTTGTCGCAAGCGTTGCATAGCTTCATTTTCTGACTGGAACGCGGCCTCACAATGTCGGACATTCCTGTGCGACCGCCTGCACCTGCACCACCGCTCCCTCCAGGCTGGACCGAGCACAAGGCGCCCTCAGGTAGCTATAGACAGCTATTTCTTGCGTCATGTGCTTCCGCTCATATGACACAGGCCACTCCTACTACTACAACGCCGAGACAGGAAAATCGACATACACGCGACCGGTTGCAGAAATCCCACAATACCACAACCCAACGCCGCCTCCTGCGCCTGTCCCCTACAGCGCGCCTTCAAGCTCCGACCTTGGTTGCAATGGTCAACAAGCGCAAACCACATTTCAGCCTCAACCGTCGATCAACGACTTCATCTTCGCAAGCGCACCGAAACAGTTTCCAAAGCATGGCGCGGCGCATCAGCAATCACGAGGGGGGCATTGGGGAGGAATGCGCGGGGGGCACAACAGCTTCAACGATAGAAGAAGAGAACGGGATGATAGGCCAAAGCATCGACAAGATATACCAAATTGTGCGCCGTGGGTGTTGGTCAAGACAAAGTTTGGACGGCGTTTTGTGTGGAACAAGGACACGAACGAAAGTTTTTGGAAATTCCCACCCAATGTCATGACAGCTGTTGTCGAATTCGATCGGAAGGAGCGTGAAAAGAAGGAGCGCAGGGAACGTGGTGAGCCAAGCGACGTGGAAGATGCCATGGCTGAAATTGAGGCCGAGCTGGCCGAAGCAGAAGAGGAAGTGGAAATTGTAGAGGTAGACGGTGAGGAAGGCATGGAGAATGACGAGGAGTATGAGGAGGTCGAAGTCACTGATGATGAGGGCGATGCGTTGGGACACGTGCAAAAGCGGCAGCGCACCCAGGAGCCATCTGGAGATCAACCACCCGAAGAAGACGACCATCTTGCATGGCAACTAGCACAAATGGAGCAAATGGAATTGGAGCAAGGCTATGACGATCAGTATGACAACGAGGAGCCTGCCTTGTCTGAACAAGACTGCAAAGCACTATTCAAGGAGCTTCTCGATGACACCCAAGTAAGCCCATTCACGTCCTGGGACAAGATTTTAGAAGACGGCATATTATACGACGACGAGCGGTACAAGGCTCTTCCCAACATGGCTGCGCGTAAAGAGTGTTTCAATGAGTGGTCGCGAGACAAAGCCCAGTTCCTCACGGAAGAGAAAGCTCGACAGTCGAAACGCGACCCCCGGATACCGTACTTGGCCTTCCTCGACCGAAATGCGACACCGAAGCTGTACTGGCCTGAGTTCCGCCGAAAGTACAAGAAGGAGCCCGAGCTGAAAGACACCAAGCTCCCGGACAAGGAGAAGGAGAAGCTGTATCGTGACCACATCAAGCGCCTGGCCATGCGATCATCTAATCTGAAATCCGATCTTTCGGCACTTCTACGAGCTCAACCTCTCGCGCTCCTCAATCGCTCCACGACGATAGACACCTTGCCCTCCGCAGTGCTCAGCGACCTCTGCTACATTTCTCTCCCACCATCAACGCGCGAGGGTCTTATCAACACGTACATCTCCACCTTACCACCTGCACCCGAAGGCGTCGTCTACTCTGCGGAAGAAGAGGCCGAACGTGCGAAAAAGTGGGCCGAGCGCGAACGAAGAGAAAAAGCCCTCGCAGAGCGTGAGAGACGTGTTCGTGAGGACAAGAAAAAGCAAGAGCGCGATCTGGCCTACGGAAAGGGTAGGCTGCGTGAGGAAGAAGCGGAAATCGAGCGAGCGATGAATGTGGGGAAAGAGGGCTTAAAGAATTACCTGAAAGAGTAGTATACCCATTTTATTGATTCACGCCAAACCCCGATTTCTCTCGCAAAGTGGTTTAGTTGTGACTCTTTGCCGAGAAACTGAATTCCTGCCCTTGGTGCGAGTGACGGTAATAAAAAGGTCAAGGATTTATTCATCCTAACAGTTATTAAGTAGAAGAGGTAATGTTGTTTTGAATACCTTTTCTCCTTTGAAAAAAAACCATCGGGTTGCATATAAGCTCAAGCAAACATGCAATAGGTACGTAAATTCCCCAAATTGGTGTTTTGCATCGATTACATACTCCAGCGGGTTTGTAATCGCGCCATCCGGCTCTCCTTTTACCACAAGTATAAGGGGATCTCGTACTGGCTGATCAATGTGCTCTCATCCCCATTCTCATTCTCATCCAAAGCCCCAACCCTCGCCTTCGCTTCTCGCCACGTCTATAACCGCAAATTTCATCTTCACATCAACACCGAGCGGAAGCACTCCCACAACAACCAACCAGAACAGGATCAACCCTGTTGTCCCAAATTCTAGCCTCGTATCTACCAGCGCTATAATCGCCATGTACAGTAACTAATCCATCACCCGTGGAAACCAGGCATCGCGTTCGTATTCGATTCCTCGGGAAACCCTGTCTAATTCTAAATTAGGTCTCAGCTTGGCTTGAAGGACCCCAGTTACCTTATTGTCATTGTATATATATATATTTATATGTAGCTTCCCTGTTGATGCCGGGAGTGGTAAGAAAAACTCTTTTTCCTTCTATCGATTACTGTATTCGGGTTCGTATCGGCCTTTCTGGGGGGTAATGCTTGTTTTTGGCTCGCAAGTCATCATCTTGGCTCGACGGACGACTTTGTACTAGCCTCGTTTCGATCAAACTCCACGTGTAGTGATTGTTTCATGATCCCGTTGGTGACCTATGTTCGCGTTCGCATTCTTCTTTCTCTTTTTTTTCTTTCTTTTCTTTCCTTTTCAGGAGACATTTGTTCTTGTAAATAGGTAACTTGGCAGTGTACTTGTAGCGTGCAAGGAGTTGCATCCGTAGGTTTAGTCAGAACCGTGCTCTGCTCGCTTTCGTATTCGGCAAGATCCGTGCAAAGTCGGTATGCGCGTGTGATTATCTCAGATTTTGAAAAAAATAATCTAATTCTCGGTCTGGAGTTTCTGTTTGCGGTAATTACTGCAAAGTGTGTTGATAGTAGTGCTCGGTCTCGCGTTGTTGTGGTCCTACTCGAGCTTGTGGTTTTGTTGCTGCATGTGATGTCTGTTCCGACATGCGTTGGTGACTGTGCTCGGATTCTCATTCTCATTCGTTATTAGTCTTTCTCGGTGGTCCTGCCCTTGGATGTGGAACACTCACTGCGCCTGTCGTTGTTCGGATACCTGCATACCTACCTAGGTAGCTAGGCATGTCACAAGAGACCCGTGGACGCCCCAGGCAAGGCTACGGACCTCGGGATGCATGCATATTCGAAATCGTTTAGAAGATGGTCAAAGCAGTTCGGTTTCCATATTCTCGTACTTGAAGTGTGATGCTGTGTAAAGTTGCGTCGGCGTTTCGCTTCATGACATATGCTAGGTGCCTGTGCCGGTATATATTTAGTGGGGCGCTTCCTGTGTGGCCAATGAGAGCGTCCACACATGGCTCTCTACCGCAATTGGCAAGTTTCCAATCACTGTCGATTGCTCACCAGAGGGACAGTCCCGTTTCCTGTCCCTGTGAAGCCAATCAAAGCTCCTCGGCAGGGCCACCTACTAGATTAGGCAACTCTCTGGATTGCTATCGATTGCAGCTCAGAGGGACAGGCGGCCTTGAGGAGGCAGCCCAGAGTAACAGCCGCTCCCTGTGGAGCCAATCAGAGCTTACCTACACCTGCGGAGAGGATTACTTACTATGATAGGCAGTTTCTTCCAAAATCCGTTGAAAATGGTCACAGGGAGGGGTTACTGTATTAAGCAAGTTCTCACTAACCATTGATTACGGTAAGTTTCCGTGTCCTTCTACTTTCCCACATGCTCTCCTCCTCTATGCCGTGCACATCCGTACTGTAACTGGTACCACCTAGCCCCGCCCCAGACCAGCGGCCAAGTGTCCCACGCACCTGAGCACAGCATCTGCGGTCGTCAAATCAACCCCGCCAAATTTCCCCAATGCAGAAACTCCTAGGTGAAGTGTTGATTCTAGCCTACTTCCCACCCGCATGTCTGCCTCTTCCCACCACACATTTGTTGACGACGAGTGTTACGCAGCAGTCGCACACAATAACTAGGTATGCATGCGCGTTTCTCCGCGCCAGTGCCTCTCTTCTCTTGTGCCAAGATGCTTCAACTTACCGTATCCAGTAGGTCAAGGAAGAGGTGTCGATTCCCGAAACACAAAATTTGCGCACTTGATGGGAGTACTGTTACAATGCATATGCCGCCTTCTCGTGCCAAGCGACTCAGCATACCGCATCAAGTAGGTTGTGGGAGGAGTGTAGAATGTTGGTGCATATGCACAAGTTGCCATCAATTTGTAACCACGCACCTCACCGGAGTTGGAGTAGAAGTAAAACGGTGGACGAGCTAATAGTGGGGGGAACAGAAGTTTCTATTTGTCATATCACAATGAGAGGATGCAGTAAGATGTGAGAGGACAAGGGTAGACGAAGGAGGGGGGGTCTACGATTACTGTATCTAGTAAGAAAAGCAAGAGCATGAGAAAAAGTATGGATTGCAGTGAACTCTCAATCTCGCTTATCGCATGGCTTAGAAGAAGATGAGATGGAGGATAACGCCTTAGCTGGACGCCTGATATTGCGCGTTATGTCACAATCGGTTATTGTTGGTTGCACGTGATGATAAATGTAGAACAACGTGTGTGATTTATGAACATAAGGAGCAATGAGCGTACAAACAAGCAAACGATGACGTAGAGATGGGGCAAAGACCGCTCTGCCTCATCGCACGAAGCAGTTCACACCACATGTGGGTATCAATTACAAGAAAATAAAGCGCCGCCCCACTGTCAACACCCCAGCCTAGCCATCGCTTCAGAAAACTGTGTTTTATCCAAGCGCCGCGAAACACCGAACCTGAAGTCGTCACTATCCCACCAGCTTCATAACAGCCGGCATTTCTGCAGCCACTTTCTAAGGGGGTCCAGATGGCTGTGCCTGTTGGTGTTGTTGTTGTTGTCCATTTGACTCGTTCTTCGAGCGCAAGTGGTTTGTAAGCACTGTTATGTTGTCGCGCGCTTCAGGTACAGTTTCAACAATGTGCCTGAGATTGATCATTTGCAGTTCCGAGACTACGGAGTTTTGGGATAGACTGGATCCAAGGATTGTGACAATGACAGGCGCGTCAATGTACGGACCGAGAATGTCGAGTGCCTTTGGTATCTGGTGATGTGGCGGTGCGTTGATAGGCGGCGTCGGTTGTTGAACAGGGACCATGTTTGCCGGTGGCGCGGCAAATGGGTTGCCGTACTGACCTGTTGGGTAGGCAGCACTGACAGGCGACATCTGAGGAGCATGAGGGTTGGTAAATGGAGATGGGCCGTTGTTGAGAACGGGCTGGGTAGCTTGACCAGCGGCGGTGTCTTGTTCGGGGTAGCGCTCGAAATGTTGGGTAGGTGGAAGCTGAGGCTTGATCTCGGGCAGCTTGGCAACCATGGCTAGGATCAACATGTGCTCCTTACGGGGTGTCTCGATCGTGCAGTATTCAAGCATGTCGATGAATGGAGGGAGGTTGCCGCCCCCCTCTGCGATAGGAATGACGTAGAGGTCGCGCAGTATGTCGTTGTCTTCGACGGGTACTACGCCCCATCTGCCACGTGAGTGGAAGTACTCGTACAAATGGTCCATGATCGTGCGTCCATCTGTGGTGACGGGGCTGATAGCGAGAATGGACACCTCATGACTTTCGGTGTGCCCGATATTTTGAATGTAATCGTTGCCCTTTGTACTTTCGATGCGTCCTTGAACCGCCACGGTATTGGTCAGTAGCTTCTCCCAGGGCACAATTTGGCCAAAGTCTCCACCAGCGACGAACCTAGCGACCGCATCGAAAGGCTCCATTGACTGCATGTTTATGGAGCCTTGCCAACACACAGTCGGGTCCGAGGAGTAACCTGACATCTCCACATCGTTGTCTTCGTCCTTGAGCAAACGATCCACATCAGCGTCGTCAACGGCAGCTTGAGGCTTGTCTTGCATATGCATCGAGCTTTGACGACGCTGAAGGAAGGTTTGCTGATCATGCTGCGGCGATCGGACCTTGTCGAAGACGGAGTTGATGTCAAAATTGGCCGATGCTCGTCGAGCATGATCGGCTTGCGAGGTCTCAATCTCAGTAGGTCCTCGTGATGCGCTTGCCGGACTCTCTGGTGGGCGCGTTCCGACGGGTGACTGCATTGCGGCGTCTTCGGTGATACTTTCCCGCTCGCGAAGACTGGGCTGCTTGAAGTCGTCGTTATCGTTTTCAAAGTTGTCTTCGCCAACAATCTCCTCGCCCTTGTGTGTCTTGCGTAGTCTTGGTCCAGTTTCCTCGGTCAGGATCATCTGCTTCTCGGCCGCTTCGCGCATGGCGGCGTATTCGCGTTGCTTGTCTTCGCTCGCCATCTCTTCGGCCTCCATGCTCACAAGGTCGTCGGCTTTCAGGCTTCCAGATAGGAGGCGATCTACAAGGACCGTGTTCTTTTTGACATTGAACATGATGGTGCGCATCTTGGTGAAGTACGGCGAGGACGATCCTGTAGGCTCACCATAGAGAGCGAAAGCAGCATGGCACATTTGGAGAGTGAGCTTGGTGGCAAGAGACTTGGCAGTCTGGCCATCCGGTATGCGGTATCCCCTTGAGTCGGAGGCAGTGCTGATCAATGGCGCCAAGGTATCCCGAAGTTTCTCTGCAATAGCCTTCTGATTCTGCGGCAGCGCATCGATGTCGCCAACTGGGCCTGGTTGAGGAGTAGGTCTGCTCTCATGATGACTGGACTTTCTGCGCTTCTTGCTAGCGTTGGCCTTTTCAGTGACAGGCTCGTGGCGACGCTTCTCACCAAGAGGTGATTGAGGCTGACTCTTGTTTTCCTGCTTGCGTGTGTGAGCCTGGGGCAGTCTGGTTACATGGAAATGACATACCTGTGACTCTGCATATCCGTTGGAGGCTTCTGGGGTGGGCACACTGATGGGAGTAGGCGTAGGTGTGGCCGCCTTGACAGGGGCTGGTGCGGTTTGTGAAGGGGTTGCCGACTGCTGGGGCGTGTTTGCCTTCTCTGAGACGGCTTCCTGCTTGACGTCGCTAGGGCGGGGCTTAGGCTTGGAGCCCTTCTTGCGCGCCCAAGGTCTCTCTCCGCGCGCCATGGCAGCGAGAAGCTCGACGTGGTCTTCGGGCTTGCACTGCTCGCAGTAGTAGTTCTTGCCCTCCCAGAAGTCGCCCTCGGGTAGGCCCAGACACTTGTTGTGTTGCCAGGCTTCGCAGCTGTCGCAGCAGATCATCTGGCGTCCACGGATGTCGCGCTGGTCACCACACACACAGCGGATAATGGCATCCTCCTCCTCTTCGTCTTGTTCAGCAGACTGCGTGGATTGCGCGCGCTGTGATTGTCCCTTTGTTTGCCCCTTCTTGGTTTGCGCCTGTCCTTTTCTTTCTGGGGCGGGTGGTGCTGCCTTGGACTTGGGAGCGGGGGAGGGCTCGTCGAGCGCATCTTGGTTCTTGGTGTGATGGCCCTTGTTGGCACGCCCGGAGCGCCGAATCTCGTCTGTAATGGCAGTATCAGCATCAGCGTGAGGTTTGGGGGTGGGCACGCGCGTGGTCGTGCAGGTGCTGTGAGGGGCGCCACTCGGCGGCTTCATCGGATGGAGGCGCGTAGATGGTGTCTGCTTACCGGCCATGGTGTAGGACACAGGTGATGGGCTTAATGTAGACGATGCCACGAGTGCAGCTTATGCTATGTGCGAAACAAGATTCAAAAAGTCTCTACGGAAGCCCCAATTCTGCCTTGCGCGTCGCACTGCGGGCCAACCGACACGCCGTATGAACCGGCCTCTAACTAGCAAACGAGAGCAATCGGGCGCTCCTGCCTAAATGTAAAGGCAGAAGGCGCGATGCGATGTTGCGACTGCCGATTATGAGTCGCAACTGCCACTTGCGCGTACCTGCCGAGTGCGGAGCCGGTGCCACGCGATGTGAGATTGCAAAAGAAATGTCAACTTGGAGTGATGAGAGCTCAATACACGCGCTTGGTCGTGAGCGAACTGCAGAGACGGCAGTGGGAGGCGAGAAGATTGCCCGTTCGAGTCGCGATGTGTCGTGTGGTGTTGGACTGACTGGGTGGTGTCAGTGAGGAGGAGGTGGAGCTTTGACGCAGCGTTTTGCCGACGTCTTGGCTGCCGTAATCCTGGCCACTAGCGAGCTGTGGACCCTCTGCGCGGCTGCTGGCTGGGCTGGAGGCTCGGAGCTACTTCGTGCTTGGAGCAGCGTGAGGCCAATCTCAACAAGAACATCGGGAGAATTAAACTATAGGCCCCTTCAAGGCAACTCGTAATCTCCAAAAGAGCAAGCACCACCCGAATTACCATGGCCGACGCACGAGCTCTTTTGCGACAACAGCGCGCAGCACGGCAACAGGCGCAAAAGCCCCAAAAGCAATCGCCAGTTCCTTCGACAGCGTCCACATCAAAAAAGCGCAAGGCCGCGGATGAGATGATCGACGAGAGGAAACGCACGCGAACAGAGGAAGAAGCTGGCGTGCCGGCAGGCTTCTTCGATGCTGGAGCTACCAAAGTGAAGGAAGAAGCTGCGCCGGAAAACACCGCCCAGGAGAGCGCACCAATTGAAGACATTCAGCCCCTAGAACCACCAAAGGCGATCGAACCACAACTCGATGCTACAGCACAGGCGGAGCTCGACGCCTTCTTGAACGAGATGAACGCCGAGAAGCCCAAGCCACCACCGCACGCCAGATCCGCCTACTCGGGCGCTGTCATTGAAGCTGCGCCCATGACAGTCGCCGAAATTGCCGCACAAGTACGAGACGACCAAATAGCACAACGAGCGAAGAGGGACGAGGAGATGGAGGGCGAGAAAGAGGATGCTGCGCGGGCGTTAGAGGATGAATTCGAGGAGATGGAGGGTCTTGAAGAGAGAGTCAAGCGGCTACGTGAACAGAGAGAAGCTTTACGATCCAAGTCTGGAGTTCCAGTCGAAGTAGAGAGCGTTGCGCCAGCAGTTCCTCCTGTCAACGAAGATGGGGAGAGCGAGTCCGATGATGACGACGACGACGACGACGACGACTGGGACGACTGGAGGTTCCGTCCCGCTTGATTCTATAACTTCATTGCACACAAAAGGCTTTTTGGCGGTCGACGCATGTACAATAATATAGCATACCACCATTATGATACCCGGGGTCAGGCGTTCCCAAACACCAAGCATTCAGCCCTAACAGGGTTGTCCTTGTGGTTCGAATACGACACTGCATAGAAGTGATGAACCACTCTGCAACTCCAAAAATTCCCACCGTCTTGCACCGTTCGGTCCATTCCATCAAAAAGCAAGCCACTTGGTAAGTGGACGGCGATTTCGAGTGCCAAGCCGAGCGTCATTGGTGCCCGGTGAGAGAAACATCAAACGCTTCAGGCACGGTCGAGACGACCCAACCCCAACTCGCCACTTCCACCCTCGACTGACACGTGCCCTCGCGGGATACTGCTCTCTACTATACACACGCGTTGGATTACGACTCCGCACTCTGAACACGATCTCCGCACACGACAGTCTACCCCACAATGTCGCGACGGCCCAACCCTGCCGCTGATCGGGCGGAACAGAATCGTGCGACGCTCAAGAACTTGGTGAAGCTTGAGGGCAACAAGACCTGCTCAGACTGCAAGAGGAACAAGCGTATGTCTTCCAAGACTGTAGCTCGATGCGCCTTTACTAACGGATACTGCAGACCCACGATGGGCCAGCTGGAACTTGGGCGTCTTCATTTGCATTCGATGTTCGGGAATCCACCGTGGTATGGGAACACATATCAGCAAAGTCAAGTCAGTCGACCTCGATACCTGGACCGACGAGCAACTTCAGAGTGTGCTGAAATGGGGCAACGCGCGAGCGAACAAGTACTGGGAGTCGAAACTGGCGCCGGGCCATGTGCCGTCAGAGGCAAAGATTGAGAACTTCATTCGCACAAAGTACGAATCGAAGCGCTGGGTCATGGACGGACCCATGCCGGATCCCTCGTCTCTAGGTGCAGATGACGATGACGTGGTGAGTGACTGAAAGACGATGCGATATTTGCACCAGGACAGGAACTAATGAAGGATCTAGCCGTTAAAGAAGGTTCAAGAGAAGGTTCAAATAGAACGCTCAGCATCACAACGTCTAGCCCAGATTTCCAGTCAGCCTCATCCCCCGCAGCGACAAGCACAACCGCAGCCAGCCATCGATCTTTTTGGCGACGATCCCGTTCCTCAGCGACCGAGCACTGGACCGCCAGTTGCAGCGAGAGGGCCCCCGAAGGCAGAGGCAGCCCCACCCAAACAGAACAAGGCGGGCGATTCATTGTTGGGATTAGATTTCCTTGGTGGATCATCGTCTGCGGCACCGTCTCGTCCGTCCAGTACAGGCCCTGCTGCTGCTGCGCCATCAAGACCGGACCTCAAGCAGTCGATCTTGTCATTGTATGCCTCGAAGCCCGCACCATCACCCCAGCCACAACAGCATGCACGCCAAGACTCTTTTGGTGGGCTGGCATCTCCTCAGGGGCCGGCATCGCCGCAACAATCGGCCTTTGGTGGCATGAACGATGCATTCAGCAGCCTTTCTTTCAACGCCGCTCCAGCACCCAAGCCCTCGCCGTTTTCTGGCCTCGACAGCTTCTCAGGTGCAAAGTCACCACCTACGACATCCTCGTCCAACATGTTCGGTGGTGGGGGTAACTTTTTCGATTCCAAGCCTGCTCTACAGAATCAGTCGCACAGTCGTACCATGAGCCCCTCAGGAGGTTTAGCTGACTTTGGTGCTTTCTCCTCGCCCGCCCCATCCAAACCTGCAGCACCGGCAGCCAGCGGTATGAATGATCTCCTGGACCTATCCATGCCATCTGCACCGGCCCCGGCGCCCAGGGTCACCTCGCCACCACTAGCATCGCCACCCACAAACTCAGCCTTCAACCTCTCCTCTCCTGCAACGGCACCTGCTCCCAAGGCTGTCCCCGCCCCTGCAACTGTGAACTATTCAGGATTCTCGAACGTGGACGCCTGGGGTAGTAACGATGTTTGGGGTTCTTCTGCCCCGAGCCAACCAGCGACTACATCCACAGCATCGCATGCTCAATCTACGAATTCTGGTTGGGGCGCACCACAGATAACACAAGATGACGACTTTGGGGGTTGGAGCAGTGCTGCGCCCACAACGACCACACAGACAACCACTACCACACACACCAGCACTACTCAAAGTAAGCCTGCAGGAGGATTTGGAGGTGGCAGTGATGATCTCTTTTCGAATGTCTGGGAATAAGAGTTTAGCATAATGGACGACTTCTGGCTTGGCGATAGTGTGGTCTTTTGTACTTTAATGCATGTCTAGCATAGGATCAGTCAGGAAGCAAATCTGGACTGGAGCGTCTTGTACATGGTATGATGTTAATAGACAGCTGAATTGAAACCACAATAAACACTAATGTCTTTCTTGTACGTGGAAATACTCCCAAACGCCACCATATGCTGAAAATCAATGCGCCTCCCCGACTGTATTACGTTTGATTCACACGCAAACCCGCGGCCATCCCATTCACCCTACTGTCCCATTTCCCATACTTGCATCATATCCATCGCCATGCAAGATACCCATCTCCGCCTTTTGCTTCGCCGTTTCTTACTACCTCCCGCAGTCGCACCTGACTCCGTTCAGTACCCCAGAACCAACCTCCGGCTAAGTCAAATATACCTGGAGTACAAGCCGCCACATCTTAAAATATCAAATGCCATATCCAGTACAGTACCACAACTGTGCCTATTATTATGCCCGATAGCTTCAAGACGGCGACTTTGTTTCCCGACGACGCCATGCGCGTTAGACGTGTCGCGGAGCCTTTGAGCGATGTTGAGAATGAGGAAAAAGTATCGCTCTACATGTCTTGTTAGTTTTCGGCTGGTATTTATCTGCAGTTGGCGAAAGAGGTAGCGTACTGTGCTGTCGATGACATGTTGATCTCGCGCATTATCGTAAATGTCTATGGTGACGCCCCGGAGTGCAGAGACTTTTGAGGCGAGCTCATTGAGGCGGGAGTCGTTCTGTTGTTCGCGCTCGTAGGCTTGCGACATGGTTGCGTTTTGTGCCTCTGGCTTCCTTTTGGCTGCTGAGGATTGCGAGGCTGGTGTGGTTGGGAGTGGGAAAGTCGCGTGTTCGGAAAGGGTATGAGTCGTTCCGCAAGTACTGTCGGAATGATGGGAGTTTCTTCAAGGCGGATTTCTAAGGACGTGGATGTCGCGTTGATATTGCCAGAGGGTGACGTTTGGGCGCCAAGGGACCCTGAGTTGACTTGGGTGCACGGGTCTGGGGAAGTTGCGGGCTAGCTCAAGAATTTGCTCCCGTCTAACTCACTTTACGGCAATCTTCTTCTTCTCTCCTCGCTCGACGTTCATATTCACGATTATTGTCGATCAGCGTCCAATTCTCCCGTGTACTTAGCGCATTATGCAGGTCCTCGTGGTATGCAGCCGCGACGTACATGGACAACCATCTCAATTTGCATGTTCTTTTATGCCGCAATAGCAAAACAATGAAAGATGTGCAGACGACAGTCAGGTGAAGGCTACGTTCTGCACAGTTATCAATTCAAAACACAGTAGGGTTACTCACGAGCTGCAAGTTTTCTGAAATTATGTACCGTGCATCTACTGTGCCGCAAACTGCAGAATTTATAGCCAGAGGGAAGGCAACCATTACAACAACGCCATACAGCTCCAAACTGCAGGGTAGGTGTGGTATGTCACTCAGCCCGTCTGACAAGTGCTTCAAAGTTTCACACTCGTGGATGCGTGTTCCCATAATTAATAGACGGTCACTATCTGCGACAGTATGCAAATTACACCACGGAGCACAGTCGCGGAACCTCGAGACAGCAAGCGGAACGATATCCACATCCAGCTCAGCCTACGACGTCACAACATCCCAGCCTAATCGCCCATCCTCTATGATCTTCGCGTTCCGTACTCATTAAGAAAGTTCTCCTATGAAATGTGGAACCACTATCAGGCGCAATACAGTTTAAGCCGAAAGACAAGTATAGCCAAGACAGCCACCCCGCACTTTGCATGGCGGGGAAGTACCTTCGCAGCCTAGTAAGCCGCGAGAAACATCCGACGGGCAGCGGTTCATGTACTGCCCAGACGGTAGGACATGTTGTTTTATCCGGGAAATGACGATACTTGTGCATAAGACGGAGAGAGATGACCCGTGGTGTGCTTTACCACATTGCACAGTAGTCATGCAACAGACTTCTCAATGCTTCACGCTTGTCGATGACTATTTGAACAACTTACCAGATGAGCCATCATTGAAGCAGGATTTCCTTTCAGCCTGTTACTATCCGCCAAAATGCCGGGTCTTCTTCGGATGCTGTACAACTCGTACAGTTTCCTACTCCTAGGCTTCTTGTTCTCCGACTGCTTCGACGTCACAACCGCTCTTGTGGCTAAAGAACCACGATCTCAAACATCAGGCCGTCAACGCACGTCACTCAATGCGGACTGGCGTTTTGAGCGCTTCACATCGGACCCGGATGGCTTGAGCTATGAGAGCCTGAAGCCATGGATACTGCCTTGCGCGAACGACTTTCTTAGTGGAGAAAAGTACGAACGACCTTCTGGTGCTGCCCCGGGTGCCAACATCAGCTATGTCCAGTCTAGCTTCGATGATGCAGAGTGGGAAGCTGTCGCCCTTCCGCATGACTGGGCTATCTCCGGTACTTTTGACGCTCCTGGAGTGGATGGAGGTCTGGGTAAATTGCCAATTAACGGGATTGGATGGTACCGCCGTACACTATTTGTAGATACGGAAGCCCTCCAATCTGGGAATTCTGTCTTTCTGGATATCGATGGAGCCATGTCATATGCTGCGGTATGGCTGAACGGTCAGCTTGTTGGCGGGTGGCCCTATGGTTACAACTCTTTCCGTCTTGATCTCACTTCGTACGTGAGGGCTGGTGAGAACACGCTTGCTATTCGTCTGGACAACAAACTAGACTCATCGCGTTGGTACCCAGGCGCCGGAATCTACCGTAACGTCTGGCTTGTCACTGTCAACCCAGTACATGTTAGACAATGGGGGACCTACATCACTACTCCGACCATCTCGGAAGCGGAAGCTACTGTGGTATTGGAACTCGAAGTGGAAAACAAGGGTAACAGTAGCCAGCACGTTGAGGTGGTAACGGAAGTCTTTGAGCGCGATGCAACCACCAAGCAAGCTACAGGCGACGCTATCGCGACTTTCCCTAAAGCAAATACGAATGTATCAGCTCATGCGAAGCAATCAGTACAAAGCTCGATTGCTGTCGCGAATCCCAAGCTTTGGGGGCCACCGCCTAGCCAAACACCCAACGAGTATGTCGCTATCTCTACCGTTTCAGTCGGAGACGAGGTAGTTGATAGCTATGAGACAGTATTTGGAATCCGATCTGTCGCGTATGACCCTAACCAAGGCATTCTCATCAACGGTGAACGCATATACGTTCAAGGGTCTTGCAACCACCATGACCTGGGCGCTCTAGGGGCTGCCTTCAACACGAGAGCTGCGGAGCGTCAGATCCAGATCTTACAAGAGATGGGCAACAATGCACTTCGGACGTCGCACAACCCACCCGCACCCGAATTCCTCGACCTCGCCGATCGCTACGGCCTCCTGGTTATGGACGAGATTTTCGATACTTGGAACTTCCCTAAGACAAAGAACGACTTCCATCGCATTTTCCAAGAATGGCATGAGCCAGATACTCGGTCGTTTATTCGCCGTGACCGCAACCATCCTTCTATTATCTCGTGGAGTGTGGGTAACGAGCTTCCTGAACAGGCCAACTCGACCGGAACCGAGACTGGAAGGACACTCCAAGACATAGTCCGTGAAGAAGACTCAACACGCCAAGTAACTATCGGCATGAATGAGGCTAATGCCAAAACCGAGATAGCCGCCGTCATCGACATTGTTGGTCTCAACTACCAAGGTGAGGGCAAAGGAGACTCTTGGCAAGCCTCTTTCCCTGGTTTCAAAGAAGCCTTCCCCAAGAAGATGATATGGAGTACGGAGTCGGCATCAACCCTTAGCACTCGCGGTAAATACCTATTCCCCGTTACTGCGAACAAAAGTGCGATTGTTGGTAGCGGACCACTAGAAGGCGGAGATCCAGAAAACAACATTGTCAGCTCATACGATCTCTACGCGCCAGATTGGGCCGCGTCACCAGACAAGGTCTTTGAGCAGCAAGACAGGCACCCTTACGTTGCTGGGGAATTCGTGTGGACTGGGTTTGATTACATTGGCGAGCCTACGCCTTACGCCAACGAAAGCCGCAGCTCCTATTTCGGCATCATCGATCTAGCCGGATTCAAGAAAGACCGCTTCTACCTCTACCAAGCCCGTTGGAGACCAGACTTCCCGATGGCACATATCCTTCCTCACTGGACTTGGCCTGAAGACCGAATTGGCGAGGTCACGCCCGTACATGTCCACACATCGGGCGACGAGGCGGAGCTCTTCGTCAACGGCATCTCAGCTGGCCGCCAAACAAAGGGCAAGTACGATTACAGACTTCGCTGGGATGGGGTACAGTATCGTCCCGGCAACATCAGCGTCGTAGCATACAAGAACGGCGAGAAATGGGCTACTGCATCGCAAGTCACGGCTGGTTCCGCTGTGTCGCTTAACGCAAGTGCGGATCGCACAATGATTGCCGGTGACGGATATGATCTCTCTTTCATCACTGTCTCTGTGCTTGACGAGAACGGCATCATAGTTCCTGATGCAGACAATGAGATTAGTTTCGAGGTCTTGTCCGGACCGGGAGTTGTTGTTGCTACGGACAATGGTGATCCAACGGACAAGAGGCCGTTCCCGGAGACGACGAGGAACGCATTCAGTGGGCTGGCGCTGGCTATTGTAAGGTGTGAGGCGGGCGCTGGTGGGGAGATTATCGTTGAGGCGAGGGCGGAGGGGCTGGAAGGTGGTAGGGTTGTGCTTACTGCTAGTTAGATGCTCCCGTCTGACATGGCAGAACCTGACATAGCTCCAAATGCGATTACATTGATTAGATGATCAGTGATGTTATAGTGGTGGTGGTGATGGTGCCGACAATTGTGCTGTGTTTAATCCAAACTACCATGCCACTTTCAAGCGCTTGCACAGGAACCTGGTATAATTGATATTGCAGGGCAGTATTAAAAGCAGGATGACGTTAGGGCAAAGCCGTCAACAATAGAACGATTATCGCCAGCTAGCACCCACATCAAAATGCCCATGTCAAGACTAGAGTAGGTCACAGCACTTAGGGCTTGACAATCGTTGCTTTCGCAGCGCTACCTCAATGCACTCCTTCTTCTCGGTCAACTTCTTTGCGCCATGCTATATAATACTGTACTGTGCATTGGTCCGTATATTACGGCAGCTTCGTTCGCTGTCTGTGAACATCAGTTCTAAAAAAGCTCTTTAATGTAGTTCACCCTGTTGATATTTTAATAGAATAGAAAGGTCGAGCACGACATAGGACATAGTGAATGCGGGAATACGTTCAAGAGTTATATTTTAGCCTGGCCCTAGCACTAGTTGAGAGATGTTGATTCATTCGCTGCTGCTAGTCCTGTATCACTCAAGAATAACCTCCCACCATGGTTTTAGTGGGCACTATGGTAGGAACGAAAATAATAGCCATTCCCAGAAGCTATTTTGCTATTTAAAACGTGATACGGACGCGGTTTCGGTTATGAACAATTAGCAAGACCATACCGGTTATTGGGAGCAGGTGGGATGCAGCCGTTATTTTCTATCTTACAAGGATGATCCTTTTAGAACGTAATAAGTTAGAGCAAAGAAATAATGACTAAGCGTAGGGTCTCTACTTACTGGGCTACATTGCCAGGATTCAATGTAATCACTGATCTTTGGATCAAGCGAATACTTATGACATACACCAAAATAGTCAACTATTTCACAATTCTTGGATAGAAGGATTAGATGCAGCTAATTATGAAATGTGAGGTAGGTTATCTTACGTGTGTACTGCCCATTGCCTTCCGCCGATAACGCTGATAGCCAGAGAGCAGAGCAAATAGTAGAGAGCTTCATTTCAGAGAACGTTAGAGAATCGGGACTAGTGGAGTATGTGACGATTGACGATTGCAACGAATGTACCCGGCTTGCTCTGTCCTCTTTATACACAGTCAGACCTAGCCTTTAGCAACGATTTTTTGAGCTAGTAGTTTAGCTTATGCCGCCACGTTTGATTATGCCGGGGTCTAAGTAAGCTTAGCTAGTTCAATATACCTAGGGGTGGTGAAATGTTATTTAGCACATAACGTAAGCTTATTTCTTTTTGAGAGTTTAAAAGTAGCTAATGTGAGCGGCAAGCGAGCTGCGTAGGTACCGAGGTTGACGGCGTAACGCGCATGACCGCGTAACGCTCACCCCCACCAAAACAACACCACCTTTCAACACCTAATAACTCCACCAATATCATCGAACACCAACTTTTCGAGGCGAGAAAAAGGTCTGGCTTTGCCTTTTTCTCGTCTCAACCATCTCAAACGCCTTCCTAAAATCAGTTTCTAATACTTGCTTGCTTAGTGCAGGTGTTGTGGCGCGCGCGCCGGCTAGTTGTAGAGAAATAGAGTAGTTACCTGTTAAAAACTCTGCAAGTAGTCTGTGCGTAAGCTAATTTTGGAGTTTAATTAAAGGCACAATACGACTCCTACTTAACAAAGCAACGGCTTTTTACTTAGGTATAATAGGTTTATTGGCTGAGAGAGATACTCGTTAAAACTACTCTAGGCTTTAAGCCTTACAAAGGACTAAGAGAGATACTCGTTAAAACTACTCTAGGCTTCAAGCCTTATAAAAGACTAAGAGAGTTACTTGTTAAAACTACCCTAGGCTACGAGCCTCACCTCCATTTAGACCTTAGTGAACTAATAGATCTATTTATCTAGCTTTTATTCGAAATCCCTACACCGACTCGATATACCGACCTCCTATATCGACCTACATATTAGAACCGATAGCTAGCGCTCCTAGCTATCTACCTACACCGAATCTCCATCCCGTCTTGATATACCGACCTCCTATATCGACCTACACATTAGAATTGATAGCTAGACTAGCAACTAGCTATCTACCTACGCTGAATTCCCTATACCAACTTGATATACCGACCTAATATATTAACCCTATACCGAATCGCTTAGTATCTATATAAGCAATACAAGAGGGCAGCTAGCATAGCCTACAACAATAAAAACAACAAATAAGAAGGAAAAGAAGATAACTAGACTAGCATACTAGCTCTACTTACTTCTTACAATAGAAAGGACTAAGAGAGTTACTTATTAAAACTACTTTAGGCTTTAAGCCTTACAAAGGACTAAGAGAGATACTTGTTAAAACTACTACAAAGGACTAAGAGAGATACTCGTTAAAACTACTATAAAGAACTAAGAGAGCTACTTATTTAACTACCCTAGGCTACGAGCCTCACCTTTATTTAGATAATCCCCTCCATGTAATTAAAATATATTAGAAAACCCTACATGGTTACCTGCAGGCCTAGCCTAAACGTCTTATATAGCCTTAGGCTGAGAAAGGACGTTAAACTACAAAAAAAAAACTCTACTAATATAGATCTAATCTAAGAAGCAATTGATAAAATTAATTTACGCGCACTAGGTGCATCTTTCTTATATACAAAGTTTGCAGAAAAGTATAATATAGTACAATCTACGCTCACTTAAAGAAACTAAGGTGTTTTAACCTTACGCAACCTTAAGGCTCAAAATTAACAGGCTCTCTATCTATAATAGGAGCTAGAGCTTATACAGTATATTAAACAGCTTACTAGGCGAGGCCTTCTACCTACACAAGCTATAATACAAAATTTTGCCTTACAAATTGTAAGGAGAGAGATTAAAGTACACTAGGTTAATTGCTTTGTCTACTAGCACCCTAATAAGATTATTTTAAAATAGACAATAGGCATAAATAACAATTGCTATAAGGCTAATTTTGAGAAGAAGTATAGCCTATACTTTAATCACCTACGCGAGAAAATTAAGTAGTACTATATTAACGCGTGTTGTATATACAATATAAATAAAAAGGACTTTCTCTTTAGTATTCTAGAAAAATTAAAGAGAATCTTTAGTAAGCCCTTATATAAGTAGAGAAAAAAAAGAAGTACTATTTAAAATAGCTTGCAAGAGTAGATAACACTCCTAGCCTATATCTATACTAATAGATCTTACCTAGCGCCTACTTTTATATATTACAGAGGGGTGACAAAAGAAAAAGGAAATCAAAAAAGTTATTGTTTTTAAAGCTTTATAATTCTATAAGTAGTAGGGCTATACCAAAAAGGAGTTAGTGATTTGAGAAGCCAAGAACTTCCTCTTTAAGATACGCTGCTTAGTAAGCTGCCTAGTCAGCACGGCTGCCTCTGCAACTTCGCTCAAATTAAGAGGGAAAATAAAATCAAATTAAATTTCATTGTAACTTTTTTTGAACGTATAAAAATCGCTAATAAAAAACTATGTTTAATAAGGTTACGTAAGCATTACGTCAGCAGGTTATAGAGGGTAGTATCGTAATCACTTAAAACATAATTAAAAGGCGTAAGAAATAGAGGTTGCTTATATAAGCGATAACTACGTAATATATTAGTAAACTTATAGTATCTTTAGTGTATCTAATTATTTTAACTTATATCTTCTATAACATTTTCTTTATAGCATATACTTTATCTTAATTTAGATAGTAAGCTAATACTTTAAATATATTGTATAAGCTTATTACTGTAAATAGTAATTTACTAGAAATCTATCTTATAGTATTAATAAATACTTTAAATCAAATTATATAAAGAAATTAGCTGTTCTACTTACTTTTACGCTTGAACTGGGTTGTTGTACTAAGATTACTAATAAGGCTTAAAAATTACTCAATGTAAATCTTATTAAAATGTTTACAAAATTGAACTAAGAACTAAAAAATAAAAATAGAAATTAATTTCTTATAAAAAGCTTCTAGAATTTGCTAAAAAAGATGTTGATTTTATAAAGAATTCTAAGAAAAAGCTAACTTTAAACCTAAGAGAGAGCTTATAATTATTGTGGAGAACAAGGAGCTGGTAACAGTGGTTTAGGAGAACTAGATTGTTGATTTTGTCTTTCTACCAGCGTCTAAGACGCTCTATATATACAGTGGGGTGACAAAAAAAAGAAATCAAGTAAGTTATAGTTTTCAAAGCTTTATATTTCAATAACTAGAAGTGATACTAAAAGGAGTTAGTGATTTGGAAAGCCAAGAACCTCCTCTTCAAGATAGGTTGCTTAGTAAGCTGCTTAGTCAGCACAATTGCCCCTCTAATCTCGCTTAAAATATGTAAAAAAAAAGCAAAAATAGATTTCGGCATATCTTTTTTGTGAACGTATAAAAAGGGCTGAAAAATAAATTAGTTTAATTAGCTTACGTAAGCATGATGTGAGCAAATTTCAGAGTACTATTTCTTATGTCCTTATAGTTTAACGAAAGGATAAAAAAAATAGAGGTTGCTTACGTGAGCACTAATTACGTAATAACTTAATAAAAATATAGTATATTTACTCCTCTTGTTTATTCTAACTTTGTATTTTTATATTATCCACTTTATGGCTTGCAATCTCTATTAATTTGAACAACAAGTTTGTACTTTATATTTACACAACAAATTTATCTCCTCTATTAGTAATATACTAGAAAAGCCTTCTAAAAGTATTTACAATACTCTTTATCAAATTAATTAAAAAAAGAACGCTTCTTTATCTATTCTTAGCTCTAAACAAGGTCGTCCTTCTAAGATCTTAAAAAAAGCAAAAAGAGTACTTAATAAAGACCTTACAAGAAGCTCTAAAAAGACAATTCAACGTCTTTTAAAAGAAAATAGTATAGATCTTTTAATTAGAAGCGTACAACGCTTTCTAAAAAAGGAGAACTATTCTACTTATATTTCTTGAAAAAAGACGCCTTTAGACACTAAAAAAGCTTATAATTGTTACATTTACGCCAAGCAAACACTTAAAAACATCAAAAATATAAACTTTTATAAAGTTATATTTTTAGATAAGTCTGCTCTTAAGCGTGGGCATAGTGCTAGGACAGAATACTATTAAACAAAGCACAATAATAGAATAAAAAAAAATTGTTTCTACAACAAATACAACTAAGTTCTAAAAAACTCTAATTATTAAAAAATAAACTATATAATATTTATAATATTTTTGTTATTTTAATCTATTTTTAGAATACTTACTAATCTAGTTATAGGTTAAGATATTTCTATTCATGTTTGGGGTGCAATTTGGATAAGTAGAAGATCTAAACTAGTAGTATTTAAAAGCCCTTTAATTACTACTCCTTTTAGGAACTCAGACTATATTAAAAAGATCCTAATTCCTATAGTATATCCTGCAATAAAAAAAGGTAAGTTATATATACTTTATTTTTGTATTTAGAGGCTTATTACTCTATATTTAAATTATAAAGTTTAAGTCTTTTTCTATATATTTAAGCACCTTACTAACTTCTATATAGGCTAGAAGTTTTAGCAGGATAACGCTAAAATTCATAAAACTCTAGAAGTTTTATCTTAGTTTTCTAGGAATAAGATATTACTTTTTAAGCATCCTGCCTATAGTCCTAATCTAAACCCTATAGAAAACGTGTAGGCATTGCTAAAAAACGCTTTAGCTAAAAGGCCTATTGCTTCTTTAGGTATAGGAAATAATAAAAGAAGTAAAGCAGCCTTTAAGGCTGCTATAAAGGAGGAATAGGATTAATTACCTCAAAACGGATTGATAATTGTATTCTATTATTACCAAGACGTTATTTGCAAGTAAAAGAAGCTAAGGGCTAGTACACTAAGTATTAGTATGCTATTGTAGTTATTTATTAAGAAAAAACTTAAAAAAAAAGCTCTCTATTATTACTTAACAGTTAATTTTGAATTTACCTTGAAACTTATGCCTAAATTAGATTAGCTTGTGTTATCTATCATATGTAATTTATAGCGATTTTTACACATTCAAAAAAAAGTTACATTGTAATATATTCTTAAGTTTTTGAACCTGTATTTTCAGTGCAAAGATTGAGAGCAATCATGCTGACTAAGCAGCTTACTAAGCAGCCTATCCTAAAGAAGAGGCTCTTGGCTTTTCAAATCATTAACTCTTTCTAGTATAGCCCTTGTAGTCATGGAAATATAAAGCTTTAAAAACAATAACTTTTTTGATTTCTTTTTTTTGTCACCCCTCTGTACAAAGGAAATATCGTAGTCTGTAAAGATAGTTATAAAGCTTAGAGAAATGCCTCTAAGCATAGCAAGTATTCTATAGAGCTTAGATGCAAGTATCTAAGCTTAGCGTGAAGTCTCTAAGCCTCAGCGTGAAGGCTCTAAGGCTCGGCGCTTGGCGCTGCGCGCGCCGCGCAGGCCTTGACGCTTGTGCCTGGAGCCTCGTGGCTAGAGCCTCGTGGCTGAGGCGCGTGGCTAATATATGCGACATTAATAGATACTAAAAAGGCACCTCTAGGTCAAAAGCTAGAGTTTTAGAGCAACATGTAACTCTAGATATCCTAAAAGAATATAAAGAATTTTAGTACTTCTTTATGAAAGTAGTTGATAGCAAAGCCTTATTAAGACACTAACTTTAGGACTATAAAATTATTGTAAAAGAAAGGAAGACTTTACTCTTTAGGCTAATATATATACTATTAAAGACAGAACTTAAAACATTAAGTGAAAAGCTAAATAAGAAATTGAAAAAAGAATATATTAAGTTTTTTTATTACTAGTAGGATTTTCTATACTCTTTATACTAAAGAAAAATAGACTACTCAAAATATGCGTTAACTACTAGAAACTTAACAACATTATAGTGAAGAACTAATACTTATTACTAAATATTATAGAGCTTTAAGATTAATTATATTATACTAAAGTCTTTATAGCATTAGACTTCTAAGATAAATACTACCTTATTAGAATTAAGAAAGGTAAAAAATAAAAGACAGCGTTTTAAATATAATACAGACACTACAAATATACTGTTATACTATTTAGGCTTACAAACGCCCTAGTAATATTTTAGCAACTTATTAATAACATGTTAAGAGTATATTTAGACATCTTTATTATAGCGTACGTAGATAATATCTTTGTTTACTCTAAAAACCTAAGAGATTATGTAGAACATGTTGTACGGGTGTTGGAGTGTATGAAGACATACTGCTACGAGGGCAAGAGGTTACTAGAGACTAGATTATGCGAGAACAAGGTTGGTAAGATAATAATCTTATTGTGGGTTGAGTATAAAAGACTATTGGTAGAAGAAGACGTCTATTTAATAGTACAGTACAGGAGCTCAGCTGTGGAGTGAACTAATAATAAATAGGGCCCCCTTTCCGTGTTACACGGAAGAGGCTATATACCTTAAAATTACGTAGTTAAACACTAACTTAGTGTACAGTAGGGTACCACCCTGTGCACTAGCACAAACTTCCTCTTTCTGCAAGCTTGGCCCTATTAAGCTCTTCACTCTACGGACAGAAAAAGGGAAGAAAACTAGCAGAACAAAGGAAAAAAAAACCAAAAAAAACATAATATAATTACTTAGGTTGCTGCCTAGTGTTAACAGATTTTATATCCATGTGGTGGCCACAGAATCTAGGTGTCTAGAGAGCACCTAGATTTTGTAGGCTTGGCAGCTTAGTTACTACACACCTAACAAAGGCATATCTTTGCTATATTACTATCTTTTACTTTTTTAAACGTCTACTTTAACAAAATTTTTAAGTAGTAGCAATTAAAGTACTTAGTCTAGGTATAGATGCAGTAGTAGTAGTAGTAGAAGCTTAGGTCTTAGATATTAATTAAAGACAACTATAACAAGGCTACCTAGTTAGAGTTAATGGTACTAAGACGTTATCTAAGATTACTATACCTAATTAAGAATAAACACAAGGAAGGCGCTATATAAAGGAGAGCATAATAGGTTTCTTACTCTTTTAGAAGACTTAGCGCTTATTAGCTTCTAGGCTAAGCTCTTCTTAAAAGCGCTAGAGAGAATTAGATTAGGAGAAATTAGTATCCTACTTATCCTAGCCCTTTTGGCTTCGGCCTTTTGAGACAACCTTTTGATGTGACCACACATGTTGTAGACACCTTTTTGGTAAAAAAAAGATTTATTGCTAACAACAGGTATCTGGGCTCATGCCCCCTTGTTCGGCATTGCTGGCACGCAATTAGTGTGTCGCATGTTTAGACAAAAACAAAAATACGCAATATTCCTTTAACTAACTGTTTTAACTAATAACTATTTACTAATAACCGCAACTTCTGTTATCTCTGTTGCTATCCTAACAGTGTTGCAGTCGCGGCGTTTCTAGCGCCTATACTTAGATGTAAACATACGACAACAGCGTTACTATCTAAGTATAGCTCTCCTATTTCTAGAGTTGACTTACAAAATCCTCTTGCTTGTTAGTTTATTCTAGCTACTTAATAGCTGTTTTAACACGCTTTTACTCCTTATAGAGCTACTACAAGATCTCTCTACTAAGGTTGTATTCACGTAGGAGGAGATTAGTAAAATAACATACTATTACTACACCTAGACTATTAACATGCGCAACGTATTTAATAAACTTACTACTAAATAAGCCTTTTACAACTTTTATTATAACCTTAACATCTATAATACTAGACGCATTAATAAGGTGTTAATAAATAACAGAATTTAACCTCTACGTCTACCTAATTACTATAGAAGCTACCGCCAACAGCTCCTCTATAACTAACTAGGGAGGCTGCTTAATAAAGGTAAACGCGGGCTTTGTAATCTACTACTATAGCTTCTTATATAGTAACCTAGTAAGGTCTAACTTTACTTAATGTAAGCTATTAGTCTTTATGTTAAATAGAGAGAAAAATAGTCTAAGCATTGTATTATTTGTATGCAAGTTATTTATATATAGTACTATATAGTGTAGAAAATCCTAAAAGTAAGAAGCAGTAGGTAGAGAGCTTTTATAAAGTATTGCAGGCTCCTGCTGCGGTAACGTACGTGTTCTTACCCTCCTCTACCTCTTCTACCTCCTCTACCAATCTTTTTTTGACTTTTGCGACTAATTAGTAGAGGGCAGCTGCTTTTCACTTTTTTGGAAAACCCATTTTAACTACAACAACAACTACCACCTTTGATACCTTAAAAATAAATCCTAGTCCTTTATTATATAAGGAGGGTTCTGTCTATAGTTAGTAAAGTACAGTTAGTTAGGAAAACCTTAAACTAAGTTTGTATAAAAGGCGTCCTTCTCTAACTCTTGTACTATAGGCTACAGAGTAATACTTTAGTGTAGGACGTAGTTACAGTGCTTCTTAATATAGTTATTAATCTGTTCTTAATTAATGTTTTATAGCATGTTATTAAGTTCCTTGCAGACTAGAGGGTTGTCCTACTTAGCCTATCTTACAAGAGCCTTCTAGATCTAGAACTTATACTTAATATAGATATCTATAAAGAACAGCTAGTTAATCTCTCTAAACTTGTTAAGATAACTTGAAAGAGTATAAGAAGCAGTAGTAAGATCTTAGTAAGCTTTATAAATCTTTTTGTAAGTTTTTATAGCAGGCACCTTTATTACACTATTACAAACTATAACAAACTAGGGGAGAATAGTACAGCAATTGTAAGTAATTAGCCTAGTAGATTTATAAAGTAGAAGAGGTAATATAATATAAACTTATCTTTTTTTGTAGATTTACTTTATCTATTAAGAGTTAAGAACTACCTTTTATACGTTTTCTGTCTAGTTAGTCTTGTCTTCCTATCTTTTAATAAGGCTGTTTAATAATTTAATGCCTACGTCTTTACGCTAGCGTAGGTACTCTAGCACATGCTTATAAAATTCTAGTAGTATCTTTATATAGTTGTTCTTATCTTTATCATTAAACAAGACACTGCATTAAATTATCTTAGTAGTAAGGCCTTCCGCTATAGCACGCTTAAGGTTCAGGTTAATGTACTTGAAGTAAGTCTAATTGCCTTTTAAAGCGTACTTAGCGTAGTAGGAGTAAGGAATTAAAGTGTGCTTTTTATAGATCATTGTATATTATAGCTAATATTCTAGGTTAGTGCGTATAGCTTATTACAGAGGGGTGACAAAAATAAAAAGAAATCAAAAAAGTTATTGTTTTTAAAGCTTTATCATTCTATAAGTAGAAGGGCTATACCAAAAAAGTTAGTGATTTGAAAAGCCAAGAAGTTCTTCTTTAAGATACAATGCTTAGTAAGCTGCTAAGTCAGCACCGTTGCCTATGCAATTTCGCCCAAATTAAGGCAGAAAAGAAGGTTAAAAATGAATTTTCGTTCAACTCTTTCTTAAATGTATGAAAGTCGCTAAAAGTTATAAATTATTAAATAAGACTCGTCAATCTCTTTTATGTGAGAATTTTAGAGTAGTATCATAAAGAACCACCTCGTTATAATAAATGGCTTATTTTCGAGATTTATTTAGATAATAATATAAAAAAGCTTGTTAATACTTAGTAAGCTAGCCTATAGCTTCTCTAGTAGCTTATTATTACTATAGGTACTGTAAAGTATAGATATTAAATACTTCTAGTAGAATCTAACTCTCTTATAGTATTGTAATTTTGTTATGTTTATTATCCTATTATTTTAGCATTATAACAGTACTCAATAGTAAAATTATATTGATATAAAACTAATTCCAAGTAAATATTTTAAAGTTCTTTAAGTTCTTACTTAGTAGAATTATATTAATTATAATGTCTCTCTTAGGTTTAAAGGTAGCTTTTTCTTAGAATTCTTTATTATATAGAACTTCTGTTTTAGCAAGTTCTATAAGCTTTTTATAAAGAATTAATATTTATTTTACTTTTTTACTTTTTAGCTTAATTTTCTGGATATTTTAATAAGGTTTATATAATGTGATTTTTGAAACGTTGTTAAAGATCTTAGTACAACAGCCTAGTTTAAGCGTAAAAGTAAGTCAGTAAGCTTATTTTCTTATGTAATTTTATTTCAAGTATTTACTAATACTTTTAGAAAGATTTTTGAGTAAGTTACTATTTAAAGTAATAAGCTTATATAATATATATATATACTGTTAACTCACTATCTGAATTAAGATAAGCTATAAGCTATAAAGAAGATGCTAGAGAAAAAATAAGTTAAAATAAGTAAATAGACTCAATATACTATAAGCTTACTGATATATTACGTAATTAGCAATAAATAGGTTGTAAAATTCTTAGCTTAATATCTCCAAAACTCGCAGCGATGCGCAGGTGCGAAGGTTTTGGTGTTCTGATTAGTCCGACCCAACTGTCAGCATTTTTACCAGCCTATTAGCGCTTATATAAACAATCTCTATTTTTAACACCCTTTAATTATACTTTAAGTAATTAAGATACTACTCTCTATAACTTGCTTACATAATGCTTACATAACCTTATTAAACATAGTTTTTTATTAGCGAATTTTACACATTCAAAAAAAAGTTATGCTAAAATTTATTTTGACTTTTTTTCCTCTCTTAATGTAAGCGAATTTTCAGGGGCAACCGTGCTGACTAAGCAGCTTACTAAGCATTGTATCTTAAAGAGGAAGCTCTTGGCTCTTCAAATCACTAACGTTTCTTGGTATAGCCATTCCACTTATAGAATTATCAAGCTTTAAAAACAATAACTTTTTTGATTTCTTTCTATTTTTGTCACCCCTCTGTAAATAAGTAAGTAGTACATCTTGCGTAGCTACTTAAACTTTAGCTCTCTGTCTTTACGTTGTAGATAAAAGCAATATATATTAAAAGTAATCATAATAATAATAATAATATTGTTAACTTAAAGATTCTTAAACAGCTATGTATAGGCGTTAGTAACAATACTTTCTATACGCTAGAATTCCTTAGCCTGCAGTTAAAACTCTATAATATTAATAATCCTATTCTAAGTAAGGATAGGGTAAAGATTAAGTTTAAAGAGTTCATATTAGTAGCTTAGTAGATCTTTATCTTGCTTTGCTAAGAAATACTTACTAGTAAAAAGCTTAGAGATAATAAGGTTAGATTAGAATTTCTACTAACAGCTTTATTCTATATATAGTAAAAGCAGATACTTATTAAGTATATTAGAAAGTATAGCCCTCTAAAATAGATCTATAATACTTACAGCAGTACACTTATAAATATAGTATTCTTAATTATATAACAAATTGTTAGAGTTAAGTAGTTGTTTAATATTAATCTTGTAATACTATTTCTTAATAACTTTAATATAATCAAGATAAGTAATTAGCTTCTTTGCGTAGGCACGCTTAAGTGGCTTAAAGAATACTAAAGTAAGATTTATATAGTAGTATCCCGTTTTAAAAATCTTAGTTTCTTAGTCTATTATATTAAGCTCTTTATCTACGTAAGTAGTATAATTAAGCTTAGTGTCTAGTTATATAGCTACCTATTAGTATGATAGTGTTGCTTTTAGAGCATGAGAGCTTAGTAGAGGCAGCAGAGCAGAAACTATTTAGTTACTGGTTCTAGCCTTTACACGTCCTACCTAGGTGTTAGCAGCATTATACCTTTATTATATAATATTCTTTCTACTTGTAAGTTTAAATACCTTAACTATTGCATATTTGTTAGCTGTACTTTCTACTTACATTCTTAAGGATTGTCTTAGTTGCTTAGTTATAATTAATAAACTATAACTCCCTAAAGTGCAGGTCTTAAATGCTATAAAGTTACTATAGCAATTAATAGATTAAGCTTTAAATAAAGTCCTTCTAAGTTCTATAGCTATTAGGATAAGTACTCTATATATTAGATACACCTACACTTCTCTTGTCTTATAGTAATCTATATCCTTAAAAGACCGCGTAGAGTAGATTTAATTAGTTTTATAGTCCTTAGATATAGCTATGTACTCAAAGATCTTTTGCTAGAAAGTATAGTAAGGGTTGTTTTTCTCTTTATTATCTTTATCTCTAGCATTAGGGCGTAGCTTCTGTGCGCTATAGGTTACATTATCTTTCTCAACTTTTGCTGCTGCAGCGATTTTGCGCAAGTCCTCTTTTTGCTATTTAATAATATTTAGGAGTAGTTCTTTGCTGTAAGGGCTGTTTTATATAATAAAAGCACAAATATCCTTATAAAGTAGCTTAATAGTTACTTAGTCTACTAGTAATACGTAGCGTTCTTTACTTTAGTTTTTTAAGTTAAGACGGTGTAGTGCTGCTGTATTAAGGAAGTAGGCAGCATTCTTAAGATCTATGCGTCGTAGTATAAAAGCTATATTTATTAATCTTTAGTAGTTAAGTAGTGTACAGGGCATAGAAAGACTAATATATTTTTTAACAAATCCTACTACTAGCTTATTTACTATTAAAACTGTATTACTTAAGTTTTTAGCTCTCCTATCTTGCGACAGGGATACTACACTAATAATAAGATAGTGTTTTTAGAAGCCTTTAACACTACTATATTTATTTATAAGTCTTAAGAGTTAAGCACAAAAATCGCCTACTCCTAGAACAACCTTAAGAATTAAGTTAAATTAGTAGAAAGTACTATTAAACTAGCAGTTTACAATAATACGCTATTGCTGTAAAGCGTTTAAAAAGATTTTGTCTACTAAAGTTTAAATATTAGTAACTTTAATACTATTACTAAGTTTCGCAAGCTCTAGTACCTTGTCTTAATACTAGACAACTTTAAAAGTGTAGTTTATAATATAGTTTACTTTTTTTATACTTACCTCTAGGTCCTTAAAGACTTTAAATAGACCTAGTATCTAATGCAGTTGCTACTATAGCTGCTTGCCTTAAGCCTTGTCTAATAGAGGCTAAGATATTGCTTAAGCAAGTTAGCTAGTAGTGTGTGTATTGTCCTTAGCCTTTATAAAACTAAGAAACAAGATGTTGCTATAATTATTGTCTTTAAAGGTTAATACCTAAGTAGAAAAGTAGTAGGGCTAGTATAGAAGGAAAGTTAGTTAGTTAGCAGAGTTGTAGTTTAACTTTATATATAGTAGCAGTATCCTGCTAGCAGGTAGATAAGGTAAAGGTAAACAGGGTCTATACTATGCTAAAATAAGTAAGTTTCGCAATCAAAATAGTTACTATAATTAGCTGCTGCTTTGCAAATGCGAGAAATTAGTTGTAGTATTAGTTTAGTAGTGAGGTATTATAGATCTACAAATTCTAGGTGCTTACCACACACCTAGAATCTATAAAATAGGCGGCCTATACCTAAATTTTTATATAAGAAATTAGTAAATAAGCAACTAAAGGTAAAAGCAAACACAGTATAGTATTCTCTCCCCTTTCTAAGAATATAGGCTATCTTATAGCCTATAAGTTGCTAGTTGTAGTAGTGTTAGAGTGTACTTACAGTTAGCAAGAGACAGCTTTAAATCAGCGTTAATCTCTTAATTAATAATAGAAAGCTTCTTAGTAATCTAATTAGTAAGCTTGTTAAAAAGAAAATGCTAGAAATTACGTATTCTAAAGCAGTGTACATAGTTCTTAAAAGTAGTAAACTAAAGAACACCTTAGTTAATCTTATCCTGCCCTAGATTTTTAACAACAAAGTATCTATAGCTTAGTATAAATTATTTTTAATTAAAAACTTCTATAAGTTTATTGTAATGTAATCCTTCTAGTAGAAAGTTAGGTTTAGTAAGTATACTAATGCATTAGTTAGTAGCTTTCCTAATATAAGCAATGCTACAAGTACTAGAATTAGCAATATCTATTGCTAGTAAACAGGTATTAATAAGAGGGCTAATAGTAGCTAGTTGTGTATAAGTAATAATTTGCTTAAGGTTTTATAGGCTGTCTGTTTTAGCAAAAGAAAAACAGTTAGGCTAAGGAAGTTATACTTATCCTAAAAAGCGTTGTTTGTGCTGTTTTAGCAATAACAGCTACTCTACATACTATACTGCGCCTTAGCACTACGCTAATACGCGTCTTATTATACGACTTTATTAAAACTCTTTAAGAGCTAGAAGGTTAGCGCTAATACTATTACTGTTTGCAAGGTGCTGAAGGTCTAATATTAGGAGAAGTAAGATAATAGCACCTTTTTAGTATCAAGCCCTAGGTAATACGTTCCGCATGCCCTCTATATCCTCTACTACTAATAGTAGAAGCTAGAGCTTGTAAAGCATTTTTTCTTTAAAGACTTAGCTAGCGTTAAGTTAATGTAGCTTTTAAGCTTTTAAGCTAATACTATATGCTTGTAGCAACTTAGCTAGGCTAACTAGCGCTACTCCTTCTAGTAAAAAAACCTATAACAGTAGACCTCTACTAGCTACTGTGTAAGATAATGTGTTTCTTAAGCTAGTTTTGCGCAACACTAAGCTTAAAGTTAAGGCTAGTAATAGCATTAAGAACTGTAGAACGTGTTGTGCTGTCTATAGTATAGCACTAACAATAGATTATTGTTAGCAGCTCTCGCTTGTCCTTATCCTACTAGTGTGGTAGGCCTCGTTTAAGTTTTTATAGTAGTACTAATAGTCTAAGATTTCTAAGCTTAGTACGTTGTTGCACAACGTTATCTGTATTATAAAAAGTTACTATACTAAACTTTAGAGTTCTTTGTACTTGTAGCCTAAGTAAAGTACTATCTACACTAAAAAGATAGCTTGTTGTTCTAATATCAAGAAGACTAGCAGTAAGAGACTAATTTATAAAAGATAGGCAAGAATTTAATTATAGTAGTGTGCTTCTAGGTGCGTCATCCTAAAGTAGCTAAAGAAGTTACTAAGTTAATGTTGCCTTCTAGCTTGTTTTTACTTTCTTAGTCTAAAGGGGTCTTCTCTTAAAGAGGGCACCTGTTTTTGCTTACTATTATTATTGCTAATTGCTCCTGCTAGCTAAAAATACTTATATTTTAGCTTTTACTAAATTATGTAGCTCTTGTAGTGCTGCAGTAGTTGTAGTTTCTATTACTAGTTCTTAGCGTATTATATTAGTGCTTGCTGCCTTCTATATGTGTCTCGCTATCATAGAACTGTGAAAGGTTACTACTTTAAGAGTTGTTAGTTATAATTAATCAAGTAAGCTAGCTTGTTTAATTGCGATGTACAAGGCTTGAAATTAGCTAAGGTTAGAAGAGAGAAAGCAATAGCCTACCTAAAAAGCTTTTGTCTTTAAGGCAACAAGCTTAAGACGCACAAGACTGTTAGGATTACGTTTAATTGCTAAGGAAGCTTATAAGAGAGCGTTTGTTGTAACATAAACGTAATGTCGCGTATTGCAGTGTAACAGATCTACAGAATCTAAGTGCTCTTAGCACACCTAGAATCTGTAGAATAAACAGCTAATACCTGCATTTAACATAAGAAATCTAGAAATAAGTAGCTAAAAGTAAAAGTAGACACTAATAATATAGTATCTTCTTCTCTTCCTAAAAACATAGGCTGTTTAGTAGCCTATTAGTTGCTAGCTGTAGTAGTGTTAAAGTTAGAGCCTAAGCTTCTAAAGTCTTGTCTAAATGCATGGCACTCTTTCTCTATAAAACGCTTAGTAATAACAACTTAAGAATATAAGTTATCTTCTATTACAGAAGGTAAAGGCGTTTGTAGTTTAATAAGCAGCTTAAGTAAATGTAGAGAGATAGGAACATTTACTGGTAGACTCGTTCGTTTCTAATACTTAGAATTCTATAGCTCTATATTTTCTTTATTCTTCATAAAATATCCTGCACGTGTTATTGATAAAAAAGCTTTAATTGCTATCTAGGTGTTGTGTATTGTAAGGACATAGTCTCTATCTACGTACTACTACATACCTTATAGCTAGCTTTGAAGTATGTAGCTAGAGATAGAGGCCCTCCTTACTACTTAGCAAGCACTAGTACTAGCTGGGCGTAGCACCAGGCTTAGCACCCACTAAGCTAGCACTAGCTCCTCTTTCTCTACTATATAGCTGCTAGCATACTTAGCCTCTTTTAGGTCTGTGTCTGCTATTCTCTACTCTAAATACAAGCTATCTTTTAACTAGCCTTCCTTCTGTGCATGAAGTCTACCTTACATAATAGCAGACCTACAAGCAAAAAGCTTGCTACAGGCTTTTAGCCTAGACAGAATCAAGTAGTCCTTACTTGTTCTTAGTTGTTATATAGAACTACAGCTTTAGTAGCTAGCTCTTAGCTAAGTCTAGCGCCTTTAGATAGTAAGTTACTACTAAAATTGCTATATTACTAATGTTTTTAAGGGGCCTTTACTACTAGCGTAAGTAAGATTTAAACCCTATCTACGCAATAGATAGCTAGCTACAGAACAGCTTTTACTACTTAATAGCTTAAAGTATTATAGCTATTACTATGCTTGCTTACTCTTGAATTTTTTTTATTTAGAATAAGCTTTACGCTATATAGAGCGCATTTCTTATTGCTGTTTTAAACTTTTTTCGCGTATTCATCTAGTAAATGAAAAAAAAGTGTGTTATAGTAATAGAAATTCTAAAAATAGAACGCTATAAAGGCAAGACATCTTACTTACTATAGAGTCCCTATACATTAATTAAGCATAAGATTAATAAATTAGTAAAATAGTACATTACAAGAACTAGAAATTTTAGCTTCTGCCTAAAATTATGCTACTTAATCTGCAGTTTAAAATTTTATACACTAAATACTTATTTCTTTTTTAACATTGTACTTAAATAGATTAACTACACTTTATTATAAGTATTCTTTTCTTTAAACTTAACTAAACCAAAAAATAGCTAATCTAGATAAAAAGAAAATTTAAAATTAACTACTAACGCTATATATAGCGCAACGCTATTAATCTAAAATAACAAATCAATACATAAGATGCTTAATATCTTAAGCGACATCTTAAGACTCTACTTCCATTATTAATTATCTAGCTAATACTACTTCTACTACTAATATAAAGAAATTACTACTAACTACTAAATTTACTCTAAACGCGCCTTTTAGCTAGCCTCTATGTTACGTTAATATAAAAACTAATAAAGTTACTATAGTCTGCCCTTCTAGAAAGATATTAAAAAAGACGACATTTAATATAACTTTAGATCTTCCTTCTTTGTGCTAGGCAGCTACTATAGATAAGAACAATAAATATTAGGCTATATTAAATAAACAAAATTTTAACACGTTTCTTTCTATACTAGGCACCTTTAAGCGCATAGACAAAGTAGTTATAAGCGCTACTAACTTTTTTTAACTAGCTAACGTATTACTGCTAGAAGGACTAGAAGCGCTCTAGCTGCTACACTAGAAACGCTAAAATAAATATATGCGTTAAGCTATTAAGCAAGTACAATAAGACACATTAACAAATTTATAAATTTTTTATAATATCTACTTTACTAAACTACTTATAACTGCAATACTAACTAACTTTTTTAAACTTTCGTATAATAAACTTACTAGTGTAGTAGCTAGATTTTACCTTACTACATTTGCTATAGTAAAGAACAAGCTAAATGTATAAAAAAATGCTTAAGTTTAACGTAAGTACTTTATAAACAAGTATCCTATATGAAACAAGGTAGTAGATAATAAATAAGTATAGAAAAACTAGTTTCTAGCTATCTGCAAATAACTTATAGACGTCTAAAGCTAGTTATATATAACATAATGTATTGCACTGCTAAACGCAAAACAAACTAGTAACTTAGATATTTTACTTTTACGCCCTGTAGTTTCTATATTTATAAACCTAGTTACTATTAATAAGCTTATTACTATCTAAGATTATAATAACTCTAAATTACAAGCACGCCTAAACAACTTTAGCTCCTTGTTTTACTACCTCCTGCCACCCTCTACTAAAGATAATTTATTTATTATAATTAAAGGCAACATAGTTCTTATTCTTTATAAGCTCTAAGAACTTAAGTGTATGCTTATTATAAAGCTACAATTCAAAAGTGCTAATACTTATAATGCTATAAAGCTATATACTTTTAAGGAAAAGTATAAAAGTACTTTATAAATTAATTTAATCTCTCTTTAGCTACTAGCGTGCTAAAGGCAAGTATTTTTAGCACCTAGCCTAGTGCGTTTAGTCTCTCTTTGCCTAAACTTCTAAAGCCGCTAGAGACGCCTCTAGAGGGGGTACTGTCTTTAATTACTAATATAAAATAGAGATAGAATGCTTTATAGCATTTTTTATAATTTAAGGTAACTTAAATTTTTACGCTATAAATAAAGCAACTATAAACACACTAGTATACTCTTGTGTCCTAAAAGACGCAAAGTCTAACTAAGAAGCTTAGGCACACTTTAAAGTCAAGATTTGCTTTATTACTAATAAGCTTAAAATCTATACTTTTTACGTAGTATTAAGCTCATATAAAAGCTTCTTAAACAACACATAGCTAGCTTAAATATATTAGATTATTTTTTATAAGACGTAATTGCATTCTCTAAACTCCTGCTTAACATCTTATTATATATTAACAACTACAACGCGACCTAGCTAGACAGCTATTTAGCTTAATAAGCTTAACGCAACTGTAATAAACCTAACACTAGTTTAAATATTACTTCTTTAGTAAATACTAAGTCAAAAGATACGTTAACACCTTGCAGAATAGGCTGATTTAAGTAAAGTAGAATATTATTTAAAAACGTTTAATTTTTTAAGCTTTTATCTAATAACTAAAACTGTTTCTATTATAAGAAACCTAGATATATTGCCTGTAACTGCCTTAAGAATCTAGCTTCTCTTAAGGTAGAAACTGTTTATTAACGTTACGTCTATGCATATAAAGAAGATAAATTGAACTTAAAACCTAAGTAAAAATACTAGGCTAAAGAGTTTTTTAACTTTAATAAAGTAGAAAACTAAAAACTCTAAAGAACAGGCCACCCTCTAGAGAATATTAACAGCTATAGTAAAAACACTTAGCTAATTCCTTTGTAAGTATAACAAATTCTAAGTTTAACATATTGGTCTAAAGAGTTCAGAATTAAAAAAAGGACCTATCTTTATATAAAAAAGACCTTATATAATTTTCTTTTTATACGTACGTTAGTTGCAACTATATAGTTCTACATAGCTATAAAACACTAGGCAACAATAGTATAAACAGTAACTTTATATTACAACAGTTCTTAGATTAAACTTACGCCTTTAAACTAATTTTACTTGTCTAACTAATTCTTTGCGGAGGCTATAATAAAGAAACTATAAAACTAATAACTTACTGTGTTAAGTTTTTTCTTAAAATAGACATCTACATTAATTAAATAATAGCCTACATAGTAAAGACTTACGTAGATTTTAATCTTGTACTTAGATTTAAGTAGCGCAAACTCTACTAGACTAAGCTTAATTACTATTTATTTTTTAAAGTGTCAAAAGTGGTAGGTGTTGTTGTAGTCAAAATGGGGTTCCAAAAAAGTGAAAAGCAGCTACCCTCTACTAATTAATCGCAAAAGTTGAAAAAAAAAGATTGTGTGTAGTCAACGAGATTCGAACTGTTAGTGGATAAGTTCTAGGAGGAAAGCTTAGACTACTAAGCGATAATTAGGGTTAAAAAATTTGCTAAGGTACTAAAAACGACACTAGTTAAAACGTGTCTAACGGCAATTGCTAGCCTATAGCTAACAACAGGATTACAGTAGGATTGCAATAGGATTGCAACATAATGCGATAGAGGAGGGAAAGGACACGTACGTACTGCAGCAGGAGCCTGCAATACTTTATAAAGCTGCTGCTTTTTACCTACTGCTTTTTACTTTTTATACAGCACTGTATACGAACAATTTGCATACAATACACTGCACTGCAACATAGCGTGCAACCTCCGCGACGAGCATCTCCTCAACCTTAACTCTTATCTAAAGACAGGAAGCTTGCCTGTTGTACGCCTAGCCCCTAAACCAGTCCAGCTTGAGCTGATCATGCGGACACCTGAGTTTATCAAGCATCTACAAACTCAGCCTCTCTGGGACTTTACAATTATATCCCTCATGAACAACTCTGGAATCCGGCTTAATTACTATAAAGGCATAATTAAGTTCTCTAATTAGTACTGTTAACTAAATTGTTAGCTTAAAGACACTATGCTAAAGGTGGTCTGCAGTAGGCGTAAACAAATACAAGATAAACTTTCTAAACATAACTACACTAATAATTAAGGTTTAAAAGCACGAACTTCTGCTAACTCCTACTTAAGTAGTACTGCTAGACGGAATTCTACACTAGAGCCTATAAGTGTTGGAGATTAAGCTACTTAGCTGTTTTCTCCACAGGATCCAGGTGCTCAAAATCACACCTGGAATCTACAATCAACCTACGATTAATTAATTACTAGAAGCTATTACGCTACTAGTACGACTTCTCTACTTCCGCCTCCTCCTCAATCTCTAGGTTATAAGCCTAGAATAGGCTGCCTCTAAGTCTACTACAAACAAGTAGAAGGCAGAGATCTCTACCTCTGAGTTGATAGTAGAACAAGCAACTATACCTAGAGATTGAATCCGCAACAATAAGAATAGGCGTCTTAAGCAAGGAATATATACTTCCTTGCTATAATCTTTAAACTAGGCAAGTCCCTCCTAACAAGGATAAAAGGAAAGTTGCTACTCCTCTACTTAAGCCTACTAACAAACTACTAGTTAAAATTCAAAAAGCCTTCTTTTGCGCTATTAGCATATACGTAAAGAAATAGAAATCTAACTTTTGCTTTATTATTACACGTACCAAGCAACCTGTTTAGTTTTAATAAGCAGCTATAGATAAAGACTTTGCAAAGTTTATAACTATATCTAAGGAAGTTGCTTTTAAAGATATTCTTACACTCGAACTATAAAAAATATGCTAATTATATTCTAGTGTTTAACAAAAAAGTAGCGTCTAAATTGCTAGACTATTTAGAACACAACTATAAAATTAAACTAACTCTAGGCGCGACGATTCTAAATTATTGTCCCTAACTATTCTTAGGCTAACAAGAGGAGGCTATTACTACTTACGTTTATAAAATAGAAGAACGCAGATTTATTAGACAGTACAACCTACTAGCGCAAAACTTACATTGAATTATAGCTAAGCTAGATAGAGGTATTTTTATCTGCGTAGACTTCTGTAACTTTAATAAAGCTATAATTAAAAATTGCTATCTAATTCTCTTCTTCTATAAAACGTTAGTTAAACTTAATAAAGCTACTATTTTTTCTAAGTTTAATATTATTTACGCGTTTTATGAGATTTGTATAAAGCTAGGCTCTAAATAGCTTACTATATTTACTACTTTGCAAGGCACATATAAGTATAAAGTTATACTGTTTAGATTATGCAATGCCCTAGCTTCTTTCTAGCGCGCTATTTACAGCGCACTTTTTTAATATCTTAATTAGTTCTACACTTTATATTCAGATAATGTTCTAGTTTTCTTGCAAACAGAAAAAGAACATATTAAGTGAGTTGAGCTAGTTCTAGCCTAGCTAAAGGCTAAAGGATTTTATATAGACTCTAAAAAGTGTTAATCTTATAAAACGAGTGTTAAGTTTTTAGGTATAATTATTACTAATAAGGGTGTTAAAATAGATCTAGCTAAAGTTTCTATAACTTATAGATAGGAGACAGTTTAATATGCAAAAGAGTTGCTTGCTTTTCTAGGCTATATAGGCTTTTATTAACAATTTATTAAAAGCTACTTATTTTTACCTTTCCTCTTACGAAACGTATTAAAGCTAAAGTCCTCGCTAACACAAAGCTTAGTAGAAAAGGACATAATATTTATAAAGACTTGCTGTAGGACAACAAGTGCTAAAAAGTCTTTAACACACTTAAAGCTGCTTTTTGCAAGAGCTTTATACTAATATACTTTAACCTTACTAGAATAATTTACATTTTTATAGATGCCTTAGCTTAGGCTACTAGCAGTGTTATAAAACAACTTAATACGCAAAACGTCTTTTAGCTATTTGCATTCTTCTCTAAAAAGTACTCTACTGCAGAATACAACTATAACATTTATAATTTAGAACTTATAGGAATTATCTAGGCATCTAAAGAATAGGAGTTTAAACTTCTAAAATTTAGGTATTTTATTTATGTTGTTTTAGACTATAAAACCTAAGAAACATTTATGTTAAATAAGATGCTTACTAGACGTTAAGCTTAATAGTTACTTTTTCTTTTAGTTTAACTTTAAAATTATCTATAGCCCTAGAACTAATAATAGCAAAGCTAATGCCCTTAGCTAAAGACTACAAGACGTTCTATTAGATCTAGATAACCCTTAATAAGCGCTAAACATTGTTATTTTAAGTCTAAAGGTATTATCTCCTAGTATAAAACCTCATATTACAACAGCTTTATAAGCTTTTACCTTAGCTAGTAAAGATATAGACACTATTACACTAGAACAATAACATGTACTAAGGACTGCGTTTGCTTACGATAATAACAGCGCTAGCTCTAAGAAACTACTCTTACTAGAAGGCAACGCTAATTTAACTTTGCCTGCTTCTGAACAAGACCTTTAACTTACAAAAGAGCTACTAAAAAAAGCTTACGCTAATTATAAGATAGCTAAAAAGGCTTTTTTAGTAATTAACTCTTACAAAACCAGGCTATTTAAACAGTTTTATAAGCACAGATACTATTTTAGTGCTATAAATATTACCTTTATAAAAATAAGACTAAGCTGTTACTTGTTCATTAACAAGACTAGATTTTATATCCCTACAGATGCACAACTCTAGCGCTAGATTTTTAATCTCTTTTAAAACTATAAAATTGTGGGTTACAAAGGACCTTAATTTACTCTTTATTTAATATATAATTGTTACTACTAGCTTAAGATAAGTTAGTTTATTATGCTTCCCCACGGGTAATTGTGCTTATAAGCTGCTCCTTACCTGCGAGGGGACCTGCAGGTATTATTGCTTGAAATATACACACGTTAGTATTTCGGAGCTATCTCTCACTATCTTCTGTGGTGTGAAGCAAGTACTATTGCCTGAAGCCACCCCTTACAATTATAAAATACTGTAACGCCTGTAGTATGTGTAAACAGACAAAGTTACTATAGAATAGCAAATACAGCTATCTGCGACCACTGCCTCTCCTGCACTAATAGTAGTTAGACCTTACTGTAGATTTTATAAAAGATCTTCCCCCTTCTAGAATAGATAGTAAGGAGTTTCGCAATATCTTAGTTATTATAGATTGCCTTACTAAGAGACGCTATTTTTACTTAATTCATAGACGTACCGCAGTAGAAGCCTCTAAATGATTTATAGATATATTTAAGTATTATAGCTTACCTATTAGCATTATATCTAATTTTGGCACTTATTTTATTGCCCTATTTTAGAAAAATATTTGCTAGCAGCTAAATATTAAGCGTATTTTGTCTACAGCTGTTACGAACCTGAGAAGAGAGAAGGTACAGACTATATATAAAGGATAGAGGCAGGAAGAGATCCTAGACTACCTACACAAAGGGCAAGCCTTTGTGTGCTAATAGATAACGCCACCCTGCACTAGGCACGTGATCCCATTAGCCTCAGCGGAAATCCTTTATAAGATAAGTTAAATGCGTCCTACAATGTACTACAAAATCTTACAATATCCTACGCATAGGAGAGCATAGAATTCTGTAGAATAGTATAGAATTCTGTAAGACAGTATAACACTCTCTTAGTATATAGTAGTAGGCATTAAGCTCTTATAGCTTAGTGTGTTTAACTTTAAGTGTAATTTAAGGATTACTTAATTTTTAACTTTCTTTATATTATTTTATTATTCTACTAAACGTGTTAATATAACTCTATATTTTTACATTATCTTACTAATTGTGCTAGTATAACTTTTGTTTATTGCACTTACTTATTCTAAAAGAACTAATATAGATTATCTAAGGACAATTTTTACACTTTAAACACTCTTAAGATAAGTAACACTGCAATAAACACCCCTGCTAATAACCTACTATAAAAACAACTACGCGAGCTAATAAGCCTAATACTTACTATAGTAATTGTAATAAGCTTTAAGAATAGCTACTTTAAGTTAATAAATACGTCTATATTAAAAAGACTAAAATGAATAACAACAACGCAGTTGTATAGGCCTTAACGTTTCTATAATGAGCTGCTAAAAAATAAGCTAACTTTATTCTTTGTTAATATATAAATATTACTGTTAATAATGATGTTAATAAAGCACATGTTACAGACTAGGACAACTATAAAATAAAAATAAAAAAGATATTTTTACTTTTTTAGGAATCTGTAGTAGCAGAATAAATGATTTAAAGATTGCTATAAACGCGCTCTATAGCTAACTATATAATAGAGTTTTAGTAGTACTAAATAGTTATTAAATAGGACAATAATGCTTTAATGTAGATATACTAACAAGGTCTTAAACTAGCTATATAAAAAGAACTTATGCAAAGTAGAGCTACGTTTAACACTTTTCATAAATTTATAGCTAAAGCTATTAAAGTAGACAATAAACCTTATAAGCTAAAGTTAGAAGAACAACTATTTATATAGAGAAATTACATACTAGAAAATATAGACACTTAACCTTATTAAACGTTCTAATATTTATACTCTAACTAAGGTTAACAATAAAATAATACTTCTAGGATTCTAGAATAGTATGCAACTAATAGCTACAAGCCTATGCACTTTAATAACTTTAATAAGGAACTTAGAAAGAACAAGTTTTAGTATAATAAAAGCAGCAAGAAAAAAACTACTTACTATATATATAGCAAAGAAAGTTACATAAGATAAGACTCCTAAAGCTAAAGTAAAGTAACTTAATAGCTAAACGTTATTTACTATGCAGCACCAAAGAATAATCTATAAAATTTTTTTTTTCTTACTTTACTTACTATTATAGTTTAAGGACAAAATAAGGCAACTATTAAAGAGCTAAAGGACTTAACTATAATTACACTAAAAGAAACTTTAGATAAAGACTTGTCTAAAATAATACTTAAGGAAAAAGCAACCTAAAAAAACTAAACTAAGCATGGTAAGATAGCTAAGTATTAAAAAAGCTATTAACTTTCTACATTAATTAATAGGAAGCAAACACCTCTAAAGAATTACAGTCTTTAAGAGAAAATTAATACTCTACTAAGACAACTTAAATAACTTAAAGAAAACTCTATTAAAATCTGTAGTAGAACGCTTAAAGAATATATATATTTTGTAGACCTATGTAAAGAACTACAAAAAAAAAATTACTCTAGGAGCTAACTTAGACAAAATAAATAATTTTCTAAGAAAATAAGTAAAAGATGTTAAAGTATTTTAAAATAAACTAAGGCACTAACTCTTAAACTAAAAATGAAGAAGATTTACAAAATACTCTAGTCAATACGCTAGAGATACAAGGCACAAGAAGTTAGCTGTAATAGTATATACTATTAGATAAATCTGCGTAATCTAGAACACGTAAAATACTTATAGATAGTATATATATATAACAGCTGTACTATATACTACTTGAATAAGTATAAATTAGAATAGTTTCTAAGGAAATTAAAAAAAAAGCCTTAATATAAATACTTATATTACAGAGGGGTGACAAAAAGAAAAGAAATCAAAAAAGTTATTATTTTTAAAGCTTTATAATTCTATAAGTAGAAGAGTTATACCAAAAAGATTTAGTAATTTGAAAAGCCAAGAGCTTCTTCTTTGAGATACAATGCTTAGTAAGCCCAAATTAAGAGGGAAAAAAAAGTTAAAATGAATTTTAGTATAACTTTTTTTGGAACGTGTAAAAATTGCTAATAAAAAACTATGTTTGATAAGGTTACGTAAGCAGTATATAAGCAGGTTAAAGAGGATAGTATCTTAATTACTTTCAGTATAATTAAAGGGTGTTAAAAATAGAGATTGCGTATATAAGCGCTAACTACGTAATATATCAGTAAGCTTATAGTATATTGAGTCTATTTACTTATTTTAACTTATTTTTTCTATAGCATCTTCTTTATAGCTTATAGTTTATCCTATTTTAGATAGTCATATTATATAAGCTTATTACCTTAAATAGTAACATACTAGAGAATCTTTTTAAAAGTATTAGTAAGTACTTTAAATCAAATTATATAAAAAAATAAGCCTTCTTACTTCCTTTTGCGCCTAAACTAGGCTGTTGTACTAATATCTTTTACCATGTTCAAATACTACTTAATATAAACCTTATTAAAATTACTAGAAAATTAGACAAAAACTTAAAAAAGTAAAATAAAGATGAATTTCTTATAAAAATCTTATAGAACCTGCTAAAACAAGATATTTATATTAGAAAGAATTCCAAGACAAAGCTCCCTTTAAACATAAGAGAGACCTTATAATTATTATAATTATACTAAGTAGAAACTTAAAAAACTTTAAAATCTAGACTCAGAATTAGTTCTGTATTCATATAAGTTAACTATTAAGTACTGTTATAATACTAAAGTAATATAATTTTTAATATAACAAAATAACAATACTATAAAAAAGTTAAATTCTACTAAAAGTATTTAATAGTTGTACTTTACACCAGCTATAGTAATACTAAGCTACTAGGGAAGCTATAGGCTAGCTTACTAAGTGTTAGTAAGCTATTTTATAATTTTACTACATAAATCTCAAGAATAGGCCTTTAATTATAACTAGGTAGTTTTTTTATAGTACTACTCTGAAACTTTCACACTAAAAAGATTAACTAGTCTTGTTTAATACTTTATAATTTTTAGCGATTTTTATAAGTTCCAAAAAAAGTTATACTAAAATTCATTTTAACTTTTTTTCCCTCTTAATTGGAGCAAAATTGCAGAGCCGGCCGTGCTGACTAAGCAGCTTACTAAGCAGCGTAATTTGAAGAGGTAGTTCTTGGCTTTTCAAATCACTAACTCTTTTTGGTATAGCTCTTCTACCTAAAGAATTATAAAGCTTTAAAAATAATAACCTTTTTGATTACTTTTTTTTTGTCACCCCTCTGTATAAATACCTTAATAATAGGTGCGTTGTATATATATAAAATAAATAATATAGCCTATACTTCTATGGATACAACAATTTAGAAAAGACCCTGTAAATGCACATAACGTAGCAAAAGAATTATAAAAATAAAACTTATATATTAGATTATAACTAGCTTTTATAGCATACGTGCCTTAATATTAAATGCAAACTATATACAGTTGCTAAGAAGTTTTATAGATTTAGCATATGGTCTTTATTAGATAAACGCCTAAGACACTTAGAACTACTAAAGAAATTAATGTAGTAAACCCCTTAAGCCTTTTTAAGCTACTAGTAAAGCTTAACAAATATATAATATTAGCATGAGTAGATTTTAGCTTCTAAGCTAACTTTGTTTCTCTTTTAGTAGTGTAAGTAGCAGGCCTTGAAATACTAAAAAAACAAAAAACATACCTACTATATGTAGCTAATAGTTAGCCTATACTAGGCCAGATAACTATTACACATAAGGTTAACAGTGTAACGCTTAGTATTTAAGAATATAGGCAAAAGTTAGACTTAAATGTCTTTAAATTAGCTACTTATAATATAATATTAGAAATTTTTTAGTTATAAGAACATGATTTGCAGATTAACCAGAAGTTAAAGAAGTTTTTACTTAAGTGCTGTAAACTAAACGCAACTATAAGTTAGCTTACATATTTAACAACTGTAATAGTAGATAAAAAGAAGATTTATAATATTAATAAAAGACAGTAAACTTTTACTAAGAACAGCCTTATAATATAAGGGTTTAACTTGATAGATACTAGAAGGGCACCTTTAAGTTATAAAGTTAGAGTTTTAAAGTAATACGTAACTTTAAATATCCTAAAAAAGTATTAAGAATTTTAGCACTTTTATATAAAAGTAGTAGATAGCAAAGCCTTACTAAGACACTAACCCTAGAACTACAAAATTGTCCTAGAAGAAGGAAAAACTCTACTCTTTAAGCTAATTTATTTATTATTAGAAATAAAACTTAAAGAACTAAGGACTAAGCTAAACAAGAATTTAAAGAAAAAATATATTAGACTTTTAGTATTACTAGTAGGATTTTTTATAGTCTTTGTACTAATAAAGAATAGGCTACTAAGAATATGCGTTAACCACTAAAAACTTAACAATATTATAGTTAAGAATTAATATCTACTACTCAATATTATAGAGCTTTAAAATCAATTATTTTACGCTAAAGTCTTTACAGTATTAGACTTCTATAATAAATACTACCTTATTAGAATAAAGAAAAGTAAAGAATAAAAGATCGCGTTCTAAATATAATATAGACACTATAAATATACTGTTATGCTGTTTAGGCTTACAAACGCCCTAGCAACATTTTAGGAACTTATCAATAATATATTAAGAGTATATATAAATATTTTTGTAATAGTATACCTAGATAATATCTTTGTCTACTCTAAGAACATAAGGAATTATGTAGAACATGTCTATATAGTACTAAAGTACCTAGACTACTTTAACTTCTAACTTAAACTACAGAAATGCAAATTTTATAAAAATAAAGTTGCTTTTCCTAAATATATAGTAGGAGCATAAAGAGTATAAATAAGTAAGGAAAAAATGCAAGTAGTTAAAGAATAGCGATAACTAATAATAGTTAAGGAGATATAATTATTCTTAGAAATTTTCAACTTTAACTAACAGTTTATTAAGAACTACTCTAAAATTACTATCTTGTTAATAAGACTTATAAAGAAAGAAATACCCTTTAGATAGAGTAAGGAAGTAGAAGACGCCTTTTAAATACTTAAGAAAGTAAGTATAAGACTGCTATACTTTTACATATTCTAAGCAGGACAACTATTGCGCTTTAAAACTAACGCATTAGAGCTTGTATTAAGAGGCTACGCTAGTTAGCTATATAAAGGTAAATAGCACCTTATTATGTATTATTTATAGAAATTCTCTATACTAGAAGAACAATATAACGTCTATAATAAAGAGCTACTAGCTATTGTTGCATGCCTATAATATTAGAAAGCATACGCAGAAATCTGCTTAGAACTTATCATATTTATAAATTATAAAAACTTGGTTAACTTTACAACTACTAAAGTACTTAATTAACAATAAGTAAGATAGTTAGAATTACTTAAACAATACAAGTTTAAGATTATATATACACTAGAAAAAGACAACAGTAGAGCAGACGCCCTTAGCTAACAACACAATATTGCAGGAACTAAGAAAATCATCAACACTACAATACTTAAGATTAATAAAGATAAATTATTAGGATTAATAAAAACGTTAAACGCAATTCTGCAAATAATATACAATTTACTAGAAGAATTATAGAAAGTAATTATTAAATAATACTATAACAACCTTGTATATAGTTACTTTAGCATTACTCAAACTTTAGAACTTATTAAGAGAAATTACGAGTTTCTAGGAATAAAGAACAAAGTTACTTTCTTTGTCGCTAAGTGCGTAGATTGTTAGAGGAATAAGCACAGTACCTACGCACCTTATAGAGAAATGTAAGTAATAGAGCTACCTAACACACTATAGTTAGATATTTCTATAGACTTTGTTACAAGACCACTAGTCTTAAGAGACCTTGTTACTAAAGTGTTTTACAACGTAACTCTCGTAGTAGTTAGTTAATTAATTTACAAAACAAGCAGAGTATATTGCGTTTAGAAAAGATTTTACAGTAGTACAGCTAGTATACACTATTAACAACTGAATTATTAGATACTACAGTATACTAAAGTTAGTTGTTAGTAATAGAGATAAGCTCTCTACTTCTAACTTTTAGACAACCTTATTAGCCGCAATTAGAATAAAATAAAAGCTATCTACAGCTTACTATCTGCAAGCAGATAGATAAACTAAATAAAAAAATTGTATAATAAAAGCCTATCTTAGGATATTTGTTAACTAATAGCAAAACAATTAGGTATTATTACTACTTATAGCATATATAGCATACAATAACAATATTTTAAAATTATATAACAAATACTATTTTATGTAAACTATAAAAGACACCTAAATCTTTTTATATAAATATTCCTAAGCTAGAAAACATAAGCAGCTATTGCTATAGCTAATAAGCTAAAGATTGTATATAAGTTACTAAAAACAACACTTAAGAAGTTTTAACGCTAAAGTATTTTATATATTAACCAAAAACAAAAATAGCACCTTAGCTACAGAAAAGAAATAAAGTATATTTGCTTATAAAGAAATTCACACTAAACAACCTAATAAAGAACTTAATAATGTTAAGGTTAGACTATTTTTAATCCTAGACTAGAAGGGACTAGTTATGTATACACTTATCTTTCTACTTAATATAAGAGTTTACTTAAGATTCTATACTAACATGTTAAAACTAGCAGACCTAGAAATACTATTACACAAAAACTTCTACTTTAAAACAAAAAAAGACAATAATTTTAAAGTTAAGAAGATTCTTGCAAACTAAGCATAAGATAAGAGCAAACAATACTTAGTTAAATAATCAGAATTCTAAAATAGCAAGAATATATAAAAACTAAATATAAATGTTATAAATTGTTGTTAACTACTTATATAGTATTATGCGACTTACCTTAGAAGTTGTTAAAAATAGGATTACTTTCTAAATAAGTAGGAGAGAACGCGCTCTAATCTAACAATAGCGTGCTAGGCATAAGGCTACTTTCTAGGATACTAACTTTACAGTTAATATCCTCTGTAGCTTCTAAAGCTTCGATTTCTTTAACAAATTTCTTTAACTTATCTATTAACTACTGCTTATAACGCTCTAGCGCCTTATGCTGTTTTTAAAGATAATTTTTCTTTATACGCGCTGCTAATAACGCTTCAAGCGCAACTAACTTTGCTGTATTAGCTTTAAACTTCTACTACTTTAGTTAAACTAACTCTTAGTCTAACTGCTAATTATTTAGTAAAGGCAATTGTATTAAAATATACTTTTTTACTCTATTTTTATAATAAATCTTATACGCCTTCTTTAACAAAGATACCTAACACAGCAAACTCTTCTCAATATAATATCAATAAGCAACTATAGTAAGTTAACTAATACTATTTATGCAATTACTAAGTGCGTGATAATAAGTAGTACTGCAGAAAACTATTAGGCTAGTTTATAAGGACAAGAACATAGAAGGGGAGAATAGTATTATAAACTTAAGAAGAGAGAAGGTACAGACTATGTATAAAGAATAGAGGCAAGAAGAGATTTTAAACTACTTAAATATAGGGCAAGCTTTTGTGTGCTAATAGATAACGCTACCTTGCACTATGCACGTAATTCTACAAGCTTTAGTAGAAATTCTTTATAAGACAAGTTACATGCGTTTTATAATGTACTATAAGATTCTACAACGTCCTACGCATAGGACAGTATAAGATTTTGTAGAACAGCATAAGATTCTGTAGGACAGTATAACACTCTCTTTGTATATAGTAGAAGGCATTAAGCCCTTATAGCTTAGTGTGTTTAACTTTAAGTGCAATTTAAAGATTACCTAATTCTTAAACTCCTCTGTGTTATTATATTGTTCTACTAAACGTGCTAACACAACCCTGTACTATTACATTGATCTACTAATCGTGCTAGTACAACCCTCGTCCATCGCACTCACTCATTCCAAGAGAACCAACACAGATTATCTAGGGACGATTTTTACAATAGCATACTACCTAGAGACAAAAAGATAAACAAAACAAGCAAATTAGTTACTAAAAACATACTTATGGTAATACATTAACTACGCGCAAGACAACTAGGCTTTATAGCTATATGTTACTAAATTTTAAGATAATAATACTGTTAACTTTAGTATAGGTATAACTTTGTTCTTTGCTAACCTTTGGTATTACTCCTGTAGCAGAATTCACCCTTATAAGAACATAGATGCTAATTTGCTATGTCTAGCCTGCGACTAGGCTATTTAGGCAAAAAATAATAATAAACTTATATACAAATTTAGTTACGTATCTAAAGGAGTAGCTCTAATAGGCCTAGTAAGAGTAAGTAACTTGAGCTAATGTAATATGTTATACTTTGCTGCTATACAATGTTAAGAATTAAGTTTACATTTTAACATTAAACTAGAGTACCCTAAAAAAATTAAAAAAGCTTATAAACTACTAGGCTAGCCTTTACTTAGTAACAAGAGTTATCTATAAAGAACGCACCTATAAACTAGACTTGCCTGCGGAAATAATTTACAACAGCATATTTTTAGTATTCTATTTCTTACTCCTATAGCTAGCGGCTACTAAAGACCTACCTAATTAAGCACTAGCTTAACTAGTGCTAGTAGAAGTGATAGACAGTAATAGTAACGCCTATATAGAATAGCTTGTAGATAAATTTATTAACATCGCCTTTTTAGAAATAAGCAAGATTAAAGGACGCCAAGCGTATAAAATTAAATAGATAGATTTTTTAAAGCCTATTTAGCATAACGTTAAAGACTACTCTAATTATTATAATGCTAAACTCTTTTACTAGAAACATCCTAATAAGCCTACTCCTTTAGATCTTGCTATAACTCCTAATTAGACCCCTCTCTCTAAGGACGTAGGCAATAGACAAGGCAAATATGCTAGCGCTAATAAAGAATTAGCGTAAAACTTAAAAAGCCTACTTAAACAATAGCAAAGGCTGCTAAAAAAGATGCTTAAACTGCTATACTTTACGCTGTTAATGCCTGCCTTACTGCAATTGTCCATAAGCGCTGCAGTTAGTTATCTACTAAGTATATAGGTTATACTTATAATAGCAAACCTTCTTAAAGTTAGTAACTAACAGATACCTTTTTCTATATAGTGTAGGAACACTATTCGCCTTAAATTTCGCGCTGCAGAGTTAAGGTAGTAGAAAACAGCTAAGAAATGCGCTTTTTTATATAAGAAACTGTGTAGACACGCGTAGCCTTATATAAAGCATAAGTAGATTTAAAAGATTATAAATTTTAGTAGTTTGTATAAAGCTTCTTTTTTTTCTTTCTTGTCTGAATTATAATTTCCTTTCTATCTTCTTTGTACTAGCAACTGTAGCTAGAGGATTAGCTACCTCTTTTTTTAGAGGAGGGGCACATGTAAGGACATAGCCTCTATCTACGTACTACTAAATACCTTATAGCTAGCTTTAAAGTATGTAGCTAGAGATAGAGGCCCGCTTTACTACTTAGCAAGCACTAGTACTAGCTAGGCGTAGCACTAGGCTTGGCACCTACTAAGCTAGCACTAGCTCCTCTTTCTCTACTATATAGCTGCTCGCATACTTAGCCTCTTCTAGGTCTGTGTCTGCTATTTTCTACTCCGAATACAAGCTATCTTTCAACTAGTCTTCCTTCTGTGCGTGAAGTCTGCCTTACATGTATAAAAAGCGTGTACTATTAAGGTCTTTAAGGCGGTAGGTTCCTCTGTTAGGTTTAGCGTTATAAATATAATATAGTTCTAACTACCTTGTGTCTAGCTTGCAGTCTTAAGATATATTAATTTCTTAAATGAAGTTCTAAAGAAGAACCAGGTCTCCTAGCTTTATATCCTTATATTGTATTTCTTTAGTATTATTCTAGTATTCCTTCTCAGCAGCTCTTATATAATTAGTACAAGCAATAGCATTTTTAGTTAACTAATCTCTAAGATTAAACTATATTGCTTTTATAGCAAGTAATTATGTATAGTTTTTTACTTCTGTAAAAGAAAACGTTTGCTATATAGGTAGTGTAAGCTTAATAGAAAGCACTAGGTTCTATTCTGTAACTAGTTAGTATAATAAGTAATCTATCTACATCTATATAGAGATTTTGTCTGCAAGAAAAACTGTAAGCAAGTTCTTAACTTAAGGTTCTAGTAGCTTTGTAAAGGCATTTACAATTAGTTTGTATTCTCTTTTAATTTCTTCTATAGCTTAAGAATTATGTCTAGATAATTAGGCTTAGCTAATTTTATACATTTTTAATAATTGTAAGACTACTTTAGTAAAGTTAAGTTTTTTATCAACTATAAGTTTGCGTGCTGTGCTCTATCTACCTATAATGTTCCAATATATAAATTCAGCAATTATCTTAGACTAGTTGTTTAACAGCGCTTTTGCTTTAGGCTAGCCGCTAAGGAAGTCCTTTACAATTACTATAAACTTTTTTCTAAAATACTAAGGCATGTATACTACATTAATAGCAACAGTTTCCTCAATAGCAAAACTGTAAGTATTAGTAAGCATATTAACCTTTCTCTTTAAAGATTGTATTTAATAGTCTAGGGAAGTTGCTAGTCTCTTTTACACCTGCTTATATATTTCTTTCTACTAGTATTGCTGTGCGAGTATAGAGTATACTGTATTAACTCCTTAGTATCTAATCTAGGTGTGTACGTTCTATACTGCAGCTGTTCTTTAATCTATATTAACTACAACTTGTTAGATTGTAATATTTCTAGATGCCTTCCTAAAGAGTATACTATCTTGTACAAAGAAGTTTATTGCCTGCTTCTTCTATACTTGTAGTTTTTGTAGTTCTATTGCCTTAGGAGTCTTAAAGTTAACTAAAAACTAAGCATATTGCTCTAATTCCTTAGAGAATTCCTAACAAAGTATTTTAGCTTGTCCTACTAGTTCTAGTGTATTTATATTTCTAATTATATAGATAATAAACTCCTCTAGGTTCTCTTTGATTTCTAGAAAAAGTTTCTAATTATTAACTTTTAGATACTTAGAAAGTGCATCTACAACAACATTGTTCTTACTTAGTATCTACTTAATGTTAAAGTCCTACAAAAGGATTGCTAATATCTACCTATTTACAACTAATCCTAGATTGTTAGTAAACAAATAATTTGGTTAAGTAATAAGAGTTGCAGCGTTAATTTTTATAGTAAAATAAATACTATAGAGATAAGTGCAAAACTTCTTAAAAGTCTATAGTATAGATTTATATTCTGACTAAGCAGAGTGCTATTGTCTTTCTTGTGCTAACTATAGTGTGCTTTTAAACTATACTCGGTGTTATTTATTGTCTTCTTTAAGTTTCTCTATGCAAGCTCTTGTACTATTTTAACTAGCATCTATTATTAAGAGTATTTTGTAGTCTTCAGTGTTGGTGTAGTCTAGGTTTACAAGTGTAGGTGTATTATATATAGCCTGTTTTAGCGTATACATTGCTATATCCTGTATATCTTCGTCCAATAACTACTAAAGAGATATAAGACGATCTGGCCCGTTTATATAGACGCTAGCGGGGCCGTCACGTGAACAGCTTACTAGGATTACCTGATTAACAGGGTGATCCGCGTGTCAATACTCTAACACACCCCCTAGGTTAGGAAGAATCTGTTCATCTAAGCTGTAAGTAAGAAGTTAATCCTTACTAAATTAATATTGTTAATTAAGAGGTTTTTTTACAATTTTACTCTTACTGCCTGATCTTTTATCTCTGTTGTAATATTGTAATGTTGTTTTAATTAAGCAAGCAGCTTAGTCTTATTATAATATCAAAATGTTTAATAGACTTAAAATATTACGTAATTAGTCTATGCGTAATTAATATAAATACTAATCCTGTTTACTGCCTTTCTAGAGCCTTTAGCCTTACTACAATATTCATTACTAAGTTTTTCAAGTTTTAACGCACCTTTATTACTATTAATATAGTAAGCCTTGTTACCTTACTATTCTTTTACTTAATTAGCTGCTAATCTTTCTAGTGTAGTCTGCTCTTAATAGCAATAAGCGTAAGCGTTGCTTAGAAAGCCTACGCTAGCAACATAAAAATAGAACTAAGTATAAGCATTACGCGCGTTAAAGCTTGTTTAACAATAAAATTCAGTAAGCAGCTAATTTTTAAAATAAGAAAAGTTTGTTACTTTTACTCTTTAATCTGTACGCACACGTTAAGACTTCTAGTAGCTTAGCTTAAAGACTAACTAACTAACTTATTAAATTAAGTCTTCTGTTAAGCCTTTATTTAATTTTTAATTAAACTAAGAACTTGACTAAGAAATTAAGCTAGCGCAAGGGCAAGACTATTAAAGAGCTTATTTAAAAGTTAAAGTAGATTACTGCTTAAGCAACGTCTAGTAAACAGTAGCATAATAATAGTAATAGCTTATATACGCCTATTAAGCTGTTTATAAGGCGCAACGCGCCTTTATCTACTTAAAACAAGGCGCTTATAAGCTCTTTAATAATTATTGCTAATTTATTATATTTTTACGTTTTTCTGTATAAGCGCTATAGAAAAAAGTTACTTAATAGTCTATACGCTAAGTACTGCTTTAATGAGGTTTAGACTAGTAGTTAAGGTAGCACTTGCTGCAGCAGTTACTTGTTTTATATATACTATACTATTAACAATAATCTTACTAATTGTTTTATAGCTATATATAGAAATAAAGAGATAAGTCTATAATTACTTAGGCTTCTTGCTTAGACTACTAACTAGTTATTAGGGATAAAATAATAATAGGTACTAGGTTAATAGGTATAAGCTACTTCGCAATATTATTACTTACTGCAAAAAGATTAATAGTAGCGTTACATCTACTAAAAAGCCTTCTACGCAGAAGCTTTTAGTTAAAAATTGCTATACTTAAGAGATGTTGTCTTGCAGTTTTGCTGCTTAGCTCCCGCTGCCCGCTCCTACTCCTGCTCTAGTAAGCGCTTTTAATTTAGAATATAAGCCTTATAATACTACATATAATTCTAGTTAACCTGCAGTACAGCCTGCTTAACAGCTAGCTTATAATTTATAATAGCTGCAGCAACAACAGCTTTAGCTATAGCAGCAATAGCAGTATGTTTTGCGTTAATTAATACTATAAGAATAGTATGCTTGTAAAATGCTAGTTTCTTTTGCTCTATATTATTGCGCTACTAATTATTGTCCTAATTGCTACGTGGACTAATTATAAAAGTATACTAGTGTAGAATAATAATTGTCTTGCGACTTAATTTAGAGGAGTAATAAATGAGATTTGCGCCTTTATGCTGCTTGCCTGCAGACCCTTACTATTTAAGCGAGGATAGCTAATAATGCGCTTAAGCTTGCTAAGGCTTTTAAAGCTAGTCAAGACTTACTAATAAAGTCTAGCAAGTATAATAATTTTAATGCTTACTAGTAAGCTTGTTATTTGGTTCTAGTCTTTAGTTTTTAGTTAGTTTTAGCTTTTAATCTTCTGCTCCTTTAAAGTAATTAAGAAAAGACTTAGCCTAGTATATAAATGTTGCTACTTAATACAAATTCTTTGCTTATTGATTCTTATTACTTGTAATTAGGTGCTTAACTTGCTAAAGATTAAGCAACTGCTTAAACTTTCTAAACTGTTGTTAAGTAAGCAACTTAGTTAGTTTTTTAGCTAGCATAATTGCTATTTTTAAGTACTTCACTAATAATAATTCTCTAGCATATTCCTTCTGCAGCTATATATTTTATATATGTATACGTTTTAAATAATTGCTAAACTAGTTATTACTTTTAACTTTAAGCTTGATTATTTGTTAGTTATTACACTAGACTGTTTAAACTTCTTCTAGATTAAGAAACAGTTTACAAAAGAAGCGTTTAAAGGCTATAGCCTTGTTAATAGTTTACTTAAAAGTAAGTAGCTTAGCCTTAGTAGTTAACGTGGTTACTGTAATCTGCTAAGCTGCCTTCTAAGATATAAGACTACTATATAGAATAGCTATGTATTTATAGAATAATTAGCAAGTTTCTTAATTATCTGCAAAGAAAGCATCGCCTACAATTGTTACGTCTAGGCTTATATAGTTTCTATATTAGATTTCATCTTATCTTGTCTAATAGAGGTAAATAATGACCTATTTAATAGCTTTTATATATTAATTACTAGAGTTTGTAAAGAGTGTAAGAGCATTAAGATTAAGTAAGTAATATTTAGTTAAAGCAACTAGCTATGTATAGTATTGACTTAAGTTTTTCTTAGTAGGCCTTAATATCTTACTTAGTTGCTTTGCTAGTGTTCTTAATTAGCTCCTCTAATAGTAGTAGAGTCTTTAGAAAGCTACTATCCTCTAGCTTAAGTTTCTTTGTAATCTTTTTAATATATACATTATATATAAGCGTAATTGTTTGCTTTTTATGATTTTTAACATCCTAAATACTAACAAACTATGTAACTAATCCTTGTCTCTATATTTTATACTTGTCTTTAATCTTTAACTAAAGATTTAATGCCCTCTGCTTATAATCTTTAATAAAGAGCAGTAGGATATTATTTATATAAAACAAAACTAGGATCCTGATTTCTTAATTAAAGAATAGGCAGGGCTCCTCTAGTAAGGCAATTAGTCTAATCTCCTTTAGTAATTCTAAAATCTTCTTATACTATAATAGTAGTGGGTCTCGTAATTTATAAAGTACGCAGTTAAGCTATACGCACCTTTTAGGCTTCTTAAAGCTATCTAGCATTTTATAAATTACTAAGTTGTCTACTATAGTTAAGGCATTTAAGAAAGCTTTTACAATATTATATTGCTTAATCTCTACATTATTCTTAGCGGTAATAGCTATTGCTGCTCTAAAGGACTTGGCTGCTAACGTAGCAGCATATATTAAATTAATTAAGTCTTTCTTTTCAAATTTACTGTTTATAATAATTTGCGCGTTGCATTTAAAAAAAAAAGCTCTTTTAATTAAACCTATAAGTCTATACCTACTTTATAAGTATTAGTTACTTTTTGTTTTAATATCTTAGTCTAAGTCTTATTTTTACTTAACTGATTAATGATTTCTCTTCAAGCATTCTTAAACAAGGCCCTTATAATATGCTAGAGCAACTACTTCTATAATTTTAGCAGTTTAAGTAGATTGTTATAATATAGTTAAGCATTTCTACTATTCTGTTTATACTTAGTAAATAATGCTGCTATAACTACATAATTAAGAGTTTTATAGCTTACTTAGTCTTTCTAGGTTGGATGCAAACTTAGTAGATAAGTATTATAAAATTTAATCTATAATAAATTTTTATAATTTATAATTAATGTATTAACACTACCTGTGCTTCTAACTTTTAGTTAATTATTAGGATCTTAAGTTACGTCTTTACGCTTACATCTGCTGCCTAGCTTACGCAGTAGAAAATAACAATTTGTAAGCTAATTTAGGCTTTTGCTAGTAATTCTAGTACTACGTTTAGTAAGTAGAGGTTAAGATTATAATTACTTACTCTGTCTGCTATCTAAAACCTAGAATTTTATAATATAAAATAATCTGCTGTCTATAACTTGCTTGCTCTAAGCAAAGGTCTTATTATAATTAGCTAGTGTGTTAAAGTCTTTAGGCACAGTCTGTTAGACTAGTAATAAGTTATTAGGCTTATTATAATTAAGAGGCTTTAAGCTCCCAAACATTAATAAATTAGATCTTTTAGGCAAGCGTACTGCTATTTAACTATTAAATACCCTGTAATTAACTACGTTGTCGCTCCCTAAAGTCTCTAGTTTAGGAGTAAGTATAAGGGTAGCAAGACTAGTATCTTACTACTAATTTAAGCAAATTCTTAATAGTGTATTACTCTTATGCTCTATTTGCTTAGCGTCTTCTAATTTACTTTTATTTTTAGTAGGTAGGCCTTCCTTACTGCTTAAGATAGTAGAAAAATTACTTTTAGAGTTTTTAGTAGTTAGCTATATATTCTAATCTACTCTTCTTTAAGCAAGTAGGAAAACTTTTAAGTTGTTTTTAAAGTTAACTAGCTTGCCTTAATAAAAAATCTTTCTAATATCAATTACCTAATTCTTTAGCAGCTCTTCCTTACAACCTACTTTATAAAAAAAATGTTTATTAAAGGTGATTTATAGGTAGTAATTATTTAATTAAGTATAAGTATTTATATATAGTATATATTAAAGGCTTCATAACTGATTTAATAACTAATATAGCTGCAAAGATTAATCTTAAATCATTGATAATTACGCCTAGCTACCTTCTCCCTATTTAATAGGTAGGCTTAGCAGCTATAAGCATAAATTCCACTCTAGTCTAGGCGTAAATTAGCAGTCTAATGTTTAATTATAGGTAGTTAATAGTATTAAAAATATTTCTTAAACTATTCTTTAAGCACCTAGTTAGGGGATTAGTAGCGATAGATAATAGTAAAGCTTATTTTATGCAAGGAAGCTACTGTATTTATAATTACTAGGTAAAGCTTAGCTAGTAGATTAGCACTTATGCGTATTTTAATAGCCTTTATAATCAGCTTTTAGCTAGCTCTTGTTACTAAGCTATTAGGCTTATAAGTGTATAGTAGTAGCCTTTGAATTATAATTTTTTTCTTTATTACCGATTCCTTATATCTTACTTGCCCTCTCTAATGTAGTATAGCAGTATTGTTATTAAAATAAATCTTTATAATCTTCTACTAATTTTTCTTTCAATCCTTGCAGTTAAGGCTTTATTTACAAGCATAATATTATTTAGTACCTTGAACTAGATATTATAACTGTATAGCTTAGCTAAGTAGTCTTTTTTAATAATTAGTGCCTATTTTTTAAGTAGTTAACTAGTTAGGATATAAAATAAATCTTATAAGATTTTGTAAAAAAGTTAAAGTGATTTTTTTTCTAGTTACTATAAGATTACTTATAAGACATAAGCTCTTATGCAGCAATTGCATTCTAATAGCTTCTTGCTAGTAATCTTAACGTTCTGCGTTAAGCAGACTAGAGCTTTCATAGCTTTTTATTCTAGGTGTTTTAATTGTTAATGCTATAAGTCTTTATTACTAGTGTGCACTTACGGTTTCCTTAATTATGCTACGGCGTTAACTAGTAGTAGTTACGCGATATAACAAGGGAGTTACTTGTATTTGGTAAATAAAAAATTAAAGTGATATATTAAGTTAATTAATATAACATTCTTCTTAAATGTTCTAAATCTTATAGTATAATTATATCCTAAATACTAGATGCCTGCCTGCTTATGCTGTGCTTTACAGACAATATTAACGTAGAAGCCTAGTATAAACTTAACATTAGTAAGTAGAAAATTAGCTGTTTTAAGACTAGCCTTGCTATATAGAACGTTTTTAAGCAGTCTGTTTCTTATTCTAGCAACTAGAATAGATTAAGTGCCTGCCTTAATAGTCTTGTCCTTAATATCTTCGCAATAGGTGCATAGTACTAAGTAATTAATACTATTAACTAAGTAGACTGCTGCTCTACTATCTATAATTGTACAAAGAGACAACGCATAAGGGGTAAAGGCTATACTAATTATCTTTAGACTAATTTCTTTAATTAAGTTTCTTAAGTTTATTAGTGCTGAAACTAATAAGCTAGAGTACGCTCTACTTAGTTTATTAGTAACTCATCTGCAAGTGCTAGCGTTCTAGCCCTCTTTCTTAATCTAGGTGCGTAGCGCTACCTATCTCTTATTATTTTATTGCTTAACAATCTTCTTTTAATTGTCTTCTAATAGTTTAATTAGAATCCTGTTAGTAGAGATTAATCTTGCAACTGAAGTTTAAAGTTAGAAGCAGTTACGTAGTGTCTAGAAGTGCTTACGTTTTAATCTTTTACTTAGCTTACAAGAACAAGGATGTAATTATTTGCTACTTTCATATTACTTTAAGTTATTCAATAATTTTTAAGCCATCCTTTATTTAGATCTAGTTTAGAATACTGCTTATCTTTTTTCTTTTGAAAATTTAATTAACTAATTCTGTTATAAAACACTAAAAATTTTTCTTAAGTTGTTAGGAGTTAATTAAGCTCTATTAAACGCTATTACTTATAATAGCTTATTGCGCTTTTTATGCAACTAGTTTAGTGCGATCTTAGTGCCTAAAGTGTCTAAAAACTAGTAACTACTAATAGTCTAACAACTTTAAGTAGCAAGTAGATTGTTACTTGTTAATATAAAAGCTGCTACTTAGTAAACTAACGCTTAGGGCTTATTTGTCCCTAGTAAGCCTTGTCTAGGTAGAATCTGTAATGCGCCCTAATTAAATACTAAGTATTTTAATATATAGGAGCAAGATCCTTTTTTAGAATCTTAACTAAGGCTTAAAGACTCTTAAGGTTCTAAGTAATTATGCTTATTAAGACGTTTAACAGCAGGTCTAGATGTATAGTCTTACTAATCTAGTTCTTAATATTAGTAATATTAGTAACCCTCTTTGTTTATCAAGCAGTATATACTTTATTCTTATAAACTAGCTTGTCGTAATTATTTTTCTTATACTTAGCATTCATTATATAAGCTTTATATTTGCGTTAAGTAATTTTGTAGCCCTTTTGTTCTTAGGCGCTTACGCTAGGTAGTAGAGTAATAGGCTTTTTAATATCTTTAGGCAACTTAGAATACTTAGGCTCCTAGTAATTTCTCAAGCGCAAGTCTAGGAGATTAGGATTAACCTAATCCTAAATACTTTTCTCTAAGCAGTGCAGTCTTAATAAATCAAACTAGGTTAGCTAGTCTAATTAAGCCTTAAGAATTACCCTTAAGGCAACAGGTAGTATATTAGAGAGGTCTATCTTAATAAGATGCTTTATAGAATTACAACGTAGATTATTATTAAGGTAAGCGCAAGATTAGTTAGTTAGTAGCTATATTAATAATAACAGTAGCCTGTAGGTTGTAGAATAAATTAGTAGGAGGTTAATCGTATAATTAAGTAGATAAGAGGTACAGCAGTTATAGCAATCTACTAGCTATACTGTAGGAGAAAATAGAGAAAAGTAAAGTAATAATTAAATAGTTAATCCTCTAGCTTGCTAAAAGCGCAGTATGAATTAATACTATAATTAAGCAGCTAGGCTTATAACTGTAGGAGCTAAGAAAGAGTGATTGCTTAATTACCTAAGTAGAAAGTAAGTGTATTAATTAACTAAGTGCCACAACAAAGTGTCCAATAACTACTAAAGAGACAGAAGATGATCTAGCCCGTTTATATAGACGCTAGAGGGGCCGTCACGTAAATAGCTTACCAAGATCACCTAATCAACAGGGTGATCCGCGTGTCAATACTCTAACATCTTCTTATTTAAAAGGAGTATTATCTTGCAGGAGTGTAAATAGAGGTTTAGCAATCTTAGTAATGTCCTTTACCTATATTTAATAATCGACGCATATGCCTATAAATAATTATACCTCTCTCTTATTTCTGCATAGTAGCTAGTTTATAATATTTTTAACTTTCTTTTAGTTAAATAGCAATCTTAAGAACTAGCTTTAGAGCCTACAACTTTAAGTCTTTTTATAAGAAAGTAACACTTCTTTCCTAATTTAGTACTCTTAGCTTATTCTATATTAGCTAGCACTTTGTGTAATTATATAATATGCTTAAAGATATAGCGTTGTATCCCTAGCATTAATTTTTCTCTGCTATAGTTAGTCTTTAGTCCTCCGCACGTAATGTCTCTAATAAAAGGTATAGTATTAGGCTAGTAGTCTCTTAGAACTTTTATTATTATTTGTTAGAATACTGCTATAGAGTTTGTAGCGCCTATAACTATTATATATAATTATATAAATTCTACTAGTGTTTAGAACCCTATTATGTCTTTACTTTTTAGATATAGTGTAATCTAATTATATTTTAAAAATAAGTTTATAAGTAAAATAATCTTGCATATTACAAATCTCTTAAAGAGCTTATTTGCTATTAGTAGTAGATTTATATCTTATATAGTAACTGCATTTATTCTTTTTGCATTACTGATCTATTAAACGTCTTTGTCTTGTTTTAGCACTAGGTGCTATAAATTATACTATTTACTATTACATTGTTCCTATATTCCTTAATTTAGGCGGACGTTAACTATATCCACTACCTATAATTTTAATACCTTTAGGACAGTAAAGCCTTGCACCTGCTAAGCTTTATATAGTATTATTTATATCTTATATAGTAGGCATACAGTAGGATAGATTCTTTCTAACTTTTTAAATTGCTATAAGAAAGCTCCTTCTCTGTTCAGAAGCATATGTATAAATATTTTCTTTTCTATAAGCTAGAGATAATCTCTAACATGCAGTTTACTACTTTGTTTTTTAGTAAGCCTTGTTTCTTGTAAAAAAGCAACATATCTTAGTTTAAATAAATAATTGTATAGTTAAGTATTAGAGTTAAACATGCTTCTTTAAATAAGCTAACATTTTTTTGCTTTTTCTCCCTAGTCTTCTCGTCTAAATTCTATTTATATCTCTTGCTAAGAGATATTAACAAGTTAAACTTTCTTGTCTATAGTTTTGTACATAGCATAGAGATTATAGTGTTGTTAGAAGCTGTTAAGCAGTCTCTCTCGCAAATGTTGCTAGTTAAGCTTATATATAATTAAAAATTTACTAAGTCTATAGTTTTTTGTAAGGTCTACTCATTGTCTAACTACGTATATAAATACTTAGTTTACTTAAGCTATTTAATTATGCTTATTCTTGTTTGTGTAAAGCATGTTAAAATTGCTAAATCTAGCTTTTAGGTCTAACTATACAGCTTTCTCTATATACCTTACTATAGCTGCTTTTAGCCTATTATTTATTATGTTAATAATTACGTGTACTTATACATTACGTGCTGTTTCTCTATCTAAATTGTTGTTAGGGGCTTTATTTTTAATTGTCTACGCAGGGTAATTTAGTAATAGATTAGATGTAATAAAGACTGCGTTCCTCGTGCTATTTTTAGAGAGGACTTAGTATATAATTTGTTTAAAAGTATTGTACTGTATTGCTATCCTTGTGCATACGCACTAAGGTCCTCTTAGAATTGTAGATTAAGTAACATTAGTAATAATTCTAAATGTAGTTATAAAAGTAACTGTTTCTATTTGTATAAGTATATTAAATGCTGTCCTAACAAACAGATTATAAGTTCTATTAGCTAAAGTATTGCTAGGAGATAGCCGTCCTAGTCTATGTTCTATTATTTTATATAGTACCTTTAACGCCTATATAGCACTAAGTCTTAGGATATTTATTTGTGCTCTAGTGTTGATTAATCACTTTAGGGAGTTGCTATTAACAAGAACCTAGCATTCTAGTAGGTTTGTTTAAGCAAAGACTTATTTATTTCTTTGCTAGGCTCTTTAAACTTTCTTAGTAGATCTATTGTCTAACTTATTAATTTAAGAGTTACCTTTCCTATGCACCCTATGTTAGGTTTAAGCATTTAATGAATATAAGTTTATTATATTGCAATACAAGCTTACAATAGTTAGTGCAATTAGTAAGGTTTTATTAGTATAGTATTTTAAGTCTATGCGCTAGTTTAGCTAATTAGTAGTTAGAATAGATTCTAGGTACGCTAAATTACACTTAGATTCTGTAATTTCTCTACTAGTTATAACGTTAAGCGCTTTTAAACTATCTACAACGCTAATGTTATTTAAAAAGTTGCGTAGTTGTTTTTAAATACTGTTTTATCTTATTATATTAGATATAGTAACCTCTTACACTTTTTATTTAAGTAGGGTAGTTATAATGCAGTTTAGCTAACCTTGTATTATTTCTCTTAACTTAGAATTAGAAAACGTATTTATAAACTTTACAGCTTTATTCTTTTATCCTTGCTATAAGGTGCTTTAGATTAGCTAACATATTGTTATCTTGCTAAGATAATTACAGCAGCTTAATAATTAAAAACAGCATATTATAAGGCTTACTTACAAAGGGTATCTGACTCTATGTTTCCTTTTATAAAAACCGCATATCTATAGGCTAAGAGTTAGGCATTGTAGTATTACTTTAAGTTGTTTAATTACTTCTTTAGGTGCTTGTATCCTTGCCTAGCCTTTCTTATTTTTTTATTCCTCTATCCTGGACACAAACAATATCCTAGTAAGAAGAAAGACCTTTTCCTGCTAAGCGCGTAGTAGTATTTAACTTAGAGATGGGTATAAAGCATTTTCTTTGCCTTTTAGTATAATGTTAGCAGCATTAATATTATTAAGCTTATTAATGGATTTGTCTGTAGCAAGATTATGTGATTATTTCTAGAACTATTAGAACTGTTGGAGAATATTATTATAGTAACCTTAGTTTATTAAACTAGTTGCTATATTTATAGCGCTAGAAGCTTTTCTCCTAAACCTTAAGCCTAGTTAAAAGTTTCTACTAGTAAAGTTCTTAGGTATTACACTAGAAGCTAGTTAATTAAGTAAATTATTAGTAATGTTATAAAACTTTTAAATCTTCGTCTTTAACTATAGCAAAAGTTAGTTTAATAGTAGCTGTCCTAGGATTTCCTTTAGACATTTATGTAGTGTTCTAAAGTAGTAAGTTCCTTTTTTAGCCGCAATATTATAGTTAAAACTAACTTGATTTATCTGCTTTAGAGCGTAGTACAGCTTACAATCCTTATGTATATAACTTACAATACTATATATACACTAGAGAGTGTTTATCTTAATGTTATCTAAATATGTAGAACTTGTCTTAGTAGATAATTCCTATTTAGCATTAGTAATAAAGAAACTATTATTTTTTTTGCTAAAAAGTTCTGCATTAGTTGCTTGTGCGATAAAGTACACGTAGTTAGTAAGTTTCTCTAGAAATCTCTTAGTTGTAGAGTAAGCTATAAGCATATTAATAGTTAATAGTTTAAGCTTTAGATTACCTAGAGACTTGATAAAGTCTTCTACTTCTAAGTCAACGTCTGCTAGCGTACTTGTCTTTTTGTGTAATTTGCTTATCTTAACCGCTGCTTCCTTTACTTTCTTAGGAGTAAAGGTTGCGCGCTAGTTAGACAGTATAAGCTAGCGCATTTTAGCATCTGCGCTTTCTTGTTTTAGCTAATAAATCTTATTTAGGCTAGTTATCTTCTTGTAGTAGGATTTAAAAATTAAGTAAATAAGAACTAATTTAAACGTATCCTAATTATTACTGTTTAAGGCAGCGGGTATATAGTCCCGTTTATATAGACGCTAGCGGGGCCGTCACGTGAACAGCTTACCAGGATCACCTAATCAACAGGGTGATCCGCATGTCAATACTCTAACACACCCTCTAGGTTAGTAAGAATCCTTTAATCTAAGCTGTAAGCAAAGATTTAATCCTTACTAGATTAACGTTATTAATTAAGAGGCCTTCTTATAATTTTAGTTCTACTGCCTAATCTTTTATTTCTATTGTAATATTGTAATGTTGTTTTAATCAAGTAAGCAACTTAGTTCTATTATAATATTAAACTATTAGATAGACCCTAATTATCGCGTAATTAGTCTGTGCGCAATTAATAATACTAATTGCGTCTGCTGCTCCTCCAAAACCTTCAGCCTTACTACAGTATTAATTACTAAGTCTTCCTAATCTTTAACGCACCCCTATTACTATTGATATAGTAAGCCTTTTTGCCTTACTATTCCCTTACTAATTAGCTGCTAATCTTTTTAGTGTAGTCCGCTTTTAACAGTAATAAGCGTAAGCGTCGCTTAGAGAGCTATTGTCAAGAGCGTAAGAACAGTGCTAAGCATAAGCGTTACGCACGCAAAAGCCTGCTTAATAATAAAATTTAAAGAGCAGCTAATCTTTAAAATAATAAGAGTTAGTTGCTGCTTCCTCTTAATTTATATGCTAATTATAAGACTTCTAGTGGCTCTGCTTAAAGATTAATCTGCTTACTTATTAAGTTAAGTCTACTGTTAAGCTTTTATTTAATTTTTAATTAAGATAAGAGCCTAAATAAGAGATTAGGCTAAGATAAGAATAAGACTGCTTAAAAGCTAAAGCAAAAATTAGAGTAGCTTAATACTTAAGCAGCGTTACGTAAACAGCAATATAACAATAGTAATAAGCTACAAACGCTAATTAGATAGTTAACTAAGCGCAACGCGCCTTTATCTACTTAGAAGAAAGCTCCCGCAAGCTTTTTAAAAATTGCTACTAATAGATTTTGGCATATCTTTTTTATAAACGTATAAAAAGGGCCGAAAAAAATATTAGTTTAATCAGCTTACGTAAGCATGATGTGAGCAGATTTTAGAGTAATATTTCTTATTTCCTTATAGTTTAATGAAAGGAAAAAAATAGGGGTTGCTTACGTAAGCACTAATTACGTAATAACTTAATAATAATATTAATATTTTCTCCTCTTGTTTATCCTAACTTTCTATCTTTATATTATCTCCTCTATGGCTCGCAATATCTCTTAATTCAAACAACAAGCTTTACACAACAAATCTATCTCTTCTATTAGTAATATACTAGAAAAGCCTTCTAAAAGTATTTACAATACTCTTTATTAAATTAAACATAGAAAAAACGCTGCTTTATCTATTATTAGCTCTAAACAAGGTCGTCCTTCTAAGATCTCAAAAAAAGCAAAAAGAGTGCTTAATAAAGACCTTACAAGAAGCCCTAAAAAGACAATTCAACGTCTTTTAAAAGAAAATAGTATAGATCTTTTAATTAGAAGCGTACAACGCTTTCTAAAAAAGAAGAACTATTCTACTTTTATTTCTTAAAAAAGGCGCCTTTAGACACTAAAAAAGCTTATAATTGTTACATTTACGCCAAGCAAACACTTACAAACATTAAAAATATAAACTTTCATAAAGTTATATTTTCAGACAAGTCTGCTATTAAGCGTAGGCACAGTGCTAAGACAGAATACTATCAAACAAAGCACAATAATAGAATAAGAAAGAAAATTGTTTCTACAACAAATACAAGTAAGTTCTAAAAAACTCTAATTATTAAAAAATGAACTATATGATATTTATAATATTTTTATTATTTTAATCTGTTTTTAGAATACTTACAAATCTAGTTGTAGGTTAAGATATTTCTATTTAAGTTTAGGGTGCAATTTAGATAGGTGGAAGATCCAAACTAGTAGTAATTAAAAGCTCTTTAATTACTACTCCTTTTAGAAATTCAGACTATATTAAAAAGATTCTAATTCCTATAGTAAAACCTGCGATAAAAAAAGGTAAGTTATATATACTTTATTTTTCTATTCAGAGGCTTATTACTCTATATTTGAATTATAAAGTTATGCTTCTTTAGGTATAGGAAATAATAAAAGAAGTAAAGCAGCCTTTAAGGCTGCTATAAAGGAGGAATAGGATTAATTACCTCAAAAGGCGATTGATAATTGTATTCTATTATTACCAAGACGTTATTTGCAAGTAAAAGAAGCGAAGGGCTAGTACACTAAGTATTAGTATGCTATTGTAGTTATTTATTAAGAAAAAACTTAAAAAACAAGCTCTCTATTATTACTGAACAGTTAATTTTGAATTTACCTTGAAACTTATACCTAAATTAGATTAGCTTGTGTTAACTATCATATGTAATTTATAGCGATTTTTACACATTCAAAAAAAAGTTATATTGTAATATATTCTTAAGTTTTTGAACCTGTATTTTCAGTGCAAAGATTGAGAGCAATCATGCTGACTAAGCAGCTTACTAAGCAGCCTATCCTAAAGAAGAGGCTCTTGGCTTTTCAAATCACTAACTCTTTCTAGTATAGCCCTTGTAGTTATGGAGATATAAACCTTTGAAAACTATAACTTCTTTGATTTCTTTTTCTTTTGTCACTCCTCTGTATATTCTTGCGTTTTTCTGTGTAAGCGCTGTATAAAGAAGTTGCTTAATAGTTTATACGCTAAGCGCTGCTTTAATTAAGTTTTGACTAGTAGTTAGAGTAGTACTTACTACAGTAGTTGCTCGTCTTACATATGCTATACTATTAACAATAATCTTGCTAATTGTTTTATAGCTATCTATAAAGATAAAGAGGTAAGTCTTTTATTATTTAAGCTTCTTGCTCAGACTGCTTACTAGTTTTTAGGAATAGAACAATAATAGGTACTAAGTTAACAAGCATAAGCTATTTAGCAACATTATTGCTTACTGCAAAAAGATTAATAGCAGCATTATGTTTACTAGAAAGCCTTCTACGTAAAAGCCCCTAGTTAAAAATTGCTGCGCTTAAAAAATGTTGTCTTGTAGTTTTGCTGCTTAGCTCCTGCTGCCTGCTCCTAATCCCACTCTAGTAAGCGCTTTTAATCTAGAATATAAGCCTTATAATACTGTATATAATTCTAGTCAACCTGCAGTGCAGCCTGCTTAACAGCTAGCTTATAATCTATAATAGCTATAGTAACAACAGCTTTAGCTATAGCAGCAATATTAGTATTCTCTACATTAATTAAAAATTTAAGAATAGCATACTTGCAGAATACTACCTCCTCCTGCTCTATATTATCACGTTCCTAATTATCACCCTAATCGCTATATAGCTTAATTATATAGGCATAAGTATACTAGGGTAAGCTAATAATTATCTTATAATTCTATGTATAGGAGTAATAGATTAGATTCGCGTCTTTATGCTGCTTGCCTGCAAATCCTAGCTATTTAAGCTAGAATAGCAAACAATGCGCTTAAGCTTACTAAAGCTTAAAAGGCTAAGCAAGACTTGCTAATAAAGTCTAGTAAGTATAATAATTGTAATACTTACTAGTAAGCTTGTTCTTAGTTTTAGTCTTTAGTTTTTAGTTAGTTTAGCTTTTAATCTCCTGTTCCTTCTAAGCAATTAAGAAGAGACTTAGCCTAGTATATAGATATTACTACTTAATATAAATCTTTTACTTATTAATTATTTTTACCTTTAATTAAGTACTTAACTTACTAAAAGTTAAGCAACTGCTTAAACTTTTTAAACTGTTGTTAAGTAAGCAACTTAGTTAGTCTATTAGCTAGCATAATTACTGTTTCTAGGTACTTAACTTAAAATAATCCTTTAGCATATTTCTACTATAGCTACATGTTTTGTATATCTATATGTCTTAAACAAGTGCTAATCTACTTATTTTTTCTAACTATAAGCTTAATTATTTATTAATTATTATACTAGGCTGTATAAACTTTTTTTAAATTAAAAGACAGCTTGCAAAAGAAATATTTAAAGGCTATAGCCTTTTTAGTAGTTTGCTTAAGGGCAAGTAGCTTAGCCTTAGTAGTTAACATAGTTACTGTAGTCTGCTAAGCCGCCTTCTAAAATATTAGACTACTATATAGGATAGCTATATATCTATAAAATAATTAACAAGTTTTCTAATTATCTGCAAAGGAAGCATTACCTGCAATTATTAGGTTTAGGCTATTATAGTTCTTATATTAGATTACATCCTATCTTATTTAATAGAAGTACATAATTTCCTGTTTAACAGCATTTATATATTAATTACTAAAGTTTATAAGGAAGTGTAAGAGCTTTAAGATTAAATAAGTAATATTTAGTCAAAGTATAATAGCTATAGATAGCACTAATCTAACTTTTTTTTAGTAGGCCTTAATCTCTTGCTTAGTTGCTTCGCTAGTGTTCTTAATTAGCTTCTCTAACAGTAGTAGAGTCTTTAGAAAGCTACTATCTTCTAGCTTAAACTTTTTTATAATCTTATTAATATATATATTATGCACAAGCGTAATTGTTTGCTTTTTATAATCTTTAATTACTTAAATACTAAGAAACTATTTAACTAATCCTTGTTCCTATATTTTATACTTATCTATAATCTTTAACTAAAGATCTAATGCCTTTTGCTTATAACCTTTTACAAAGAGCAGTAGGATATTATCTATATAAAATAAAACTAGAATTCTCCTTTCTTAATTAAAGAACAGGTAGAGCTTCTTTAGTAAAGCAATTAGTCTAAACTTCTTTAGTAATCCTTAAAACTCCTTATACTATAATAGTAGCAAGTCTTATAATCTATAAAGTGCGCAGTTAAGCTATACACACTTTCTAGGCTTCTTAAAGCTATTTAGTATCTTATAAATTACTAAGTTATCTGCTATAATTAACGCATTAAGAAATACTTCTACAACATTATATTGCTTAATTTTTAAATTATTCTTAGCTGCAATAGCTATTGCTACCCTAAAAGACTTAGCTGCTAATGTAGCAGCATATATTAAATTAATTAAGTTCTTTTTCTAGAGATTACCTCTTACAACAATCTGCGCCTTGTATTTAAGAAAAAAGCTGTCCTAATTAAACTTATAAGTCTAAACCTACTTTATAAGTATTAGTTAATTATCTTCTTCTTCTTTTAACATCTCAGTCTAAGTCTTATTCTTACTTAACTAATTAATCTTTTTCCTGCAGGCATCCTTAAATAATGCCCTTATAAAATGCTAGAGTAACTACTTCTATAATCTTAGCGGTTTAGGTAGATTATCACAATACAGTTAAGCATTTCCTATATTTAGTTTATGCTTAGTAAGCAAAGCTGCTATAACTATATAATTAAAAGTCTTATAGCTTGTTTAGTCTTCCTAGGTTGCTTGTAAACCTAGTAGGTAGGTATTATAAAAATTAATTTATAATAGATTTTTATAATCCGCAATTAATACGTTAATACTACTTATACTTTTACTTTTTAGTTAATTATTAAAAATTTAAGTTACATCTTTATGCTTACGCCTACTACCTAGCTTATATAGTAAAAAATAATAATTTGTAAGCTAATTTAGGCTTTTGCTAGCATTTTTAGCACTACGTTTAGTAAGCAGAAGTTAAGCTTATAATTACTTACCTTGTCCGCTATCTAAGACCTAGGATCTTAAACTATAAGAGAATTTATAGTTTACAACTTGCTCCCTTTAAGTAAAAGTCCTATCTTAATTAGCTAGCGTGTTAAAGTCTTTAGGCATAGACTATTAGACTAGTAATAAGTTATTAAGCTTATACAAAAAAGGCTCCTTACCTTTAAATATTAATAAGTTAGCTTCTCTAAGTAAGTACACTGCTATTTAACTGTTAAATACCTTGCAATTAATTATGTTATTGCTCTCTAGAGTCTCTAGTTTAAAAGTTAGTTTTAGGGTAGTAAAACTAGTATCTTGCTACTAATCTAAGCAAATTCTTAATAGTGCACTAGCCTTGTGCTCTATTTGCTTAGCGTCTTCTAATCTACTCTTATACTTAGTAAGTAGGCTTTCCTCACTAAGTAAAATAGTAGATAGATTACTTTTAAGGTTTTTAGAAGTTAGCTATATTTTCTAATTTACTCTACTTTAATAGACTAGGAGAGCTTGCAAGTTATACTCTATTATCCTCACCGTTATCTCAGGATCTTATCTGTGTCGGACCTACTCCGGTCCTGGCCCAGATCGCAGGTATAAAGACAGCTTAGGATCTATAGTTGCTTTATAGATTTTTAATATCCTTTTGTACAAGGCCTATAGGTATCTTATTTAAATTAAGGCTTATTTATAAATTACAACGCACTCCTATATGCCTTGCAGTAATCCCTTCTACTAATACTAATCTGTAAGTCCTGCCTGCGCTGTTACATTATATTAAAAAACTTGTCCTAGCCAGTAACAGCATTTAAAATAATATTATAGCTGTTTGTTTAAACTACGCCTAAGCCTAAGCCTCTCTAAGTACAAACTAGAAGCTTTACACTATTAAGTCTCATAATACCTTAAGTAGAATCTCCTAGATCTTTTACTAACTAAAGCCTTTAAGTTTAGAACTTTTAACTTTAATAATAAGGCAAATTACTTTAAAAAAGTCGCGTAGAGTGCGCTAAGGTAGAAATACAAAAACTACTAATGACCTATTAGCATTAGAATTAATTGCTAATAGCTAACTAAAACTACCCTAGACTCTCTTTAGAGCCCGCCTAAAAATTAACCTGCTGCTAAAGTTAACAACAATCCCTATAAGACAAAGCAACTAGCAAGCAACTAGTTATTAAAAAAATAGAGTTAAAAAGAAAAAAGAAATAAATTTAATAGAAAATCTAGTTACACTTTATAAAGATAAAATTAACCGCTTAAATGCGCAAGTTGCGTAATTAATACAAGAAGTTACGCTATTTAAAAACACAGCTGTACTATTTACTAAAACACTGCTAATAAAAGCAGATATACTGTTAAGCTAATTAACATAGTACATTTCTGCTACCCTTAAGATGCTACGCATTAAGCTTATAGAGCGCACGTCTACTATTAAAAATCTTAATAATAAAACTAACCCTACGTTCTGTTAATAGCAGGCCTTAATAGAAGACTAATTAGAAATCAACTTAGATTACTACTAGACTAAACACGCTTACATAGCTCTTGTATAAGGACATACTACTAGTAATGCAAAAAGATACTTTAAACTGCAGTACTTAGCTAGTTTAGTTTTAAAATAGTTTAAAAATATAAAAATAATAATTGCTTTACTTAAATTATATTTTGTATTTAGTAATAAACAGGCAGAAAGCTGTGTAGCTTTCTACCGCCTAGTTATAGACAAGAAAAAAACGTTGCTAGCTTTTAAAGTAAAGTTTATTAGTACTGCTATTAAAAGGTCTGTTTCTAAGTTAGAGTAGTCTTTCTACTTATAAGAGAAAATTACCCCCGCTTTACACGCCCTAAATTTAGGTTTTAAATACCTTTAGAACAACTTATTTAATAAGATAGTGCAAACCTTACTATATTTAATATAAAAAAATACAATTATCTTATTAGACTAAATACAAATAGTAAACTAGTATTTACCTTAGTACTACTAAAAAAGCCCTGCCTTTAACAATATTAGAGCCTGCGGCCTTCTTACACTAGCTTCCTATTTAATTTAACCTTAACCCCTGCTTGCGCTACTTTAAGCACGCCTAGATTTCTGTCTAAAACCCCCGCCCCTAATAACAAGCCTCTATTAGATACTTATTTTAAGTGTAAAAAGCCTAGTTACTTTATAAGCAATTATACTACCCCTTAGGTAAAAGAGATTAAAATTAAATAGAAAAAATACTTAGAAGCTGCAGAACTCTACTTAAACTAGGAATAGGAGAGAAACAAAAACGCTTAGAATAACGCGCTAGCCTAGGCCTACACAAGTATAATCTTACTAATATTAACTTATTAAACTTGTTTAGAAAAAAGCATTTCTAAGTTTCTACTATCCTTTGTTTAAAGGGTTACAGTGCCTAACTATAATTATTAATTAATACTAAAGCTTAAGGTTTTATATTTCTAAATTCCTTTATTGCTTATACTTTTTTCTAATTACTTCTAGTTCCTATCTAAAAACTCTCTTTTAAAGTCTCTATAAAAAAATTCCAGGACTAGATCTAGACTAAAGTAGATAAATATATCTATCTTTACATCTAAATTAATAGTAAAAAGATTCTTAACTGTCTTTTTATTATTATAGACTTAGGTACGCAAGATTGTATTATTAGGGTTAAATAGGTTTAGCAATTTAACTTATTGCTAGATATAGTTTAGAACTAAATTGTGTAGCCTATAAGATATCCTGCTACGTACAATTCTACCCCTTCTATCTTTATATAGTTAAAGGAACCTTCTAACAATAAGGTTGCGGAGGAGGATATCTAGTAAAGAAACGCGCTCTAAAAAAAGATTAAATACTAAAAAAGGCAAAGCTTTATAATAGTTTTAATACAAAAAATTAGCAGCCTTTTTTAGCTCCTAAAAGCTTATTTTACCCCTAAAGTTGCTAATCCTAAACTAGATCCTGTCTAGTTAGACCCTACCCCACGCATAGCTATTATTTTAGCAAATACCTTCTATTATTCAATAAAATAGAAAGAAAACAAGTTCTTTATAACAAGTATTTATAAAATTAATTGTTTATTAAAAAACTGTATAGAACCTAATAATTCTAACAACATTAAATTAATTTAAGAGTAACTTCTATCTATCTACTACTTATATTAAGACGTGTTTAGCAGAACTATAGTAGACTAACTGCCTAAACACTTCCTGTATAACTATAAGATCGTCCTTACTAAACTACTTCTAAATTAGTTTAGCCCTCTATATAAGTAGAGCACTGAAGAACTTAAAGCTACTAAGACGTTTGTAATAGATAACCTTAAGAAAGAATACATTAATCCTAGCAATTACTCCTTTACTTCCTCTATCCTCTATGTTTAAAAGCCTAACAAAGACATTTAAATTTATATTAATTATTATAAACTTAATGCAATTACTTAAAAAGACTAATATTTAATTCTGCGTATTAATAAGCTATTAGCTCGCACGTATAGAGCCTAGTTCTTTACTAAGTTAAATATACGCGCGGCTTTTAATAAGATTAAGATAGACCTAGATTCTAAGAAGTACACTACTTTTTAGACCTAATACAAAACGTATAAGTCTAAGGTGTTGCTATTTAAATTATGCAATAGCTCTGCTACCTATTAACGTTACATAAACAATATACTAATTAAGTATCTTAATAACTTCTGTATAGTCTACTTAGACAACATCCTTATCTACTCTAAATTAAAGGCAGAACATGTTCTCCACGTACAAAAGGTACTAGAAAAACTATAGTAAGTAGGCCTTTAAGTTAACATTAAGAAGAGCAAATTCTATGTTATAAGAACAAAGTACCTAAGCTATATCTTAATAAACTAAGGGCTAGAGGTAAATCCTAATAAGGTAGAACCTCTTAATAACTAAGCACAACCTACTACTATTATAAGTATAAGATTGTTTCTTAAGTTTATAGAGTTCTACTAGCAATTTGTACTAGAATACTTATAAATTGCTAAACTACTTCTTGCACTCTAAAGCTCTTTAAAGCTATTTATATAAGATTTAGATTACAAGAAGGCTTTTAAAAGGTTAAAAGCTATATTACTAGAAATCTCTACTTTATACTATTATTACCCTAAATATAATACTAAGGTAGAGACTAACGCATTAGATAGTGTTATTACAGGCATACTTTCTTAAAAACAACTAGATAAGAAATAGAGTCTAGTAGCATTCTTTAGTAAGGTTCTATCTAGTTCTAAACTAAATTAAGAGATTTACAATAAAGAACTTTTTACTATTATTACAGCGTTTAGCAAGTAGTAAGCTAAGTTAGCATTAGCCTACTCTAGAATTAACGTATATTTAAACTATTATTTACTTAAATACTTTTTAACTACAAAAGTCCTAAACGCTAGGCAAGTATGTTAGGCTAAGGAACTTGCCCTATTTTCCTTCTACATCTAATACACCTCTAAGAAAAATAACGCCTACGCGGATATCCTTTCGCAGCGCAAGCAGGATATAAGAAACCTAAAGTCTACTAAAACAAATAATTATTTACAGGTCTTACTTAGACTGCACTAACTAGACAACTAAATTAATTCTAACCTTACTCTTACTTATGTTACTTAACTTTACGCTTAAGTTTTGTCTCTGCATATAGTTAAAGCTACCTTAAAGCCTATAACTCTACATTTGCTAAAATTAATTAAATCTATCTTACAAACAAATTGCACTATGTTTAAAAAAAAGTATAACTTGTTGCTAAATAAGTACTAGATTAAAAACAAATTACTTTTATACTTAAACTACCTTTGTGTACTGCCTAACTTTATACTCTGTACCTAGATAATCTAAAAGGCACACAACTAAGTTTCCTTTACTTACCCTAGCGCTATTAAAACTTATTAGTTAATTGCCTTAAAATATTACTAGAAAAGTATAAAAGCTACTTATAAAAAGTATATGCAGAACTATATAGCCTATTATAAGGCATATCTAAAATAGACCTAAATCTCTAAAATAATTTACCCTCTACTAATCTCTAATTGTCTAATACAACACTTGTGTATTAACTTTAAAAAATGTCTACTAAATAAGGCTAGTTACAATTAAATTATAGTTGTAATTAATTATTTATCTAAACAGGCTATTTTTATCTCTTATTATAAGATAATTAACGCAAGAAGTATAGCTAAATTATTTATTTAATAAGTATACTAATTTAGCTATACACCTAATACTATAAACTCTAACTAAAGACTTTAGTTTATAATTAGTTTCTAGTCTAAGTTCTATTAGATTTTAGGCGTTAAAGTTAAACTATTAATAGCCTACTATAAAGAGACTAATAGTTAGATAAAAATTATAAACAAATATATTAACTAGAGGCTTTAGCCGTTTGTATTCTACTACTAGGACAACTAGAGTAGACTACTACCTTTAATTAATTAAGCACAAATTTCCTTACCTTATTCTACTTTAGGCATGTCTCTATATTAGATCCTTTACGGATTTAATCCTAGACAAAGCTAGGACTAGAAGTAGCTAGCTAACACCTTTACTTTAACTAACAAAATAAACTACAAAAACATGTTAGCATTAGCTACTTAAATATATAACGCCTAAAAAATAGTACAAACTTTCTTAGAAAAAGCTTAAAATTAAATACAAACTATAGTAAACTATTACTGCTACGTAATTAATTAGGACATTAAAAATAAAGTCTTACTAAATATAAAGAACCTTACAACTAATTACCTAAGCTAAAAACTATTAGCTAAATAAGAAAGGCCCTTTAAAGTTCTTCAAAAATTTAGTTATTTATACTGCTTTAAGTTACTAAAAAAGTCTTAGATCTATAACGTTTTTGCACTAGAACTATTATATAAAAATTCTTAAGACTTACTTCTTAGACAAGAAGCTTTAAGGCTAGCTTCTACTTGAATTTAAAGCGTAAAAAAATAGAAAGTTAATGAAATTCTTGCTAGCAAAGTATATTACTTAAAGTTAAAATACTGTGTTAGCTAAGTTAGTTACAATCTAGACCTAACTTAGTACCTAGCTTTAAATTTTATAAAGGCTTTTTATAAACTTAAAGCTTTTTATAAAAAAAAACTTTATATATTTAGGTTTTTTAAAGTTTTTAGCAAAGTAAATTATTGCCTAAAAAAAAAAAAATATAACTTTACTGCAAGACAACAATATATAAGAAAAAAAAAATTTCTTTTAATAGGTATTTAGTAAAACAACTAAGCTACCCCTAAACT